>JAQZBX010096652.1:0-11776 GCA_029593785.1 Cabassous unicinctus
TATTGAAGTATATCATTCATACATGAACATACATAAACTATAAGTGTTCAGTAAACATTGTGAGCTTACACAATAAACATGCATAACATCATACAGGGCTCCCACATATCACCCCACACAAATACTTTGCATTTTTGTGAAACATTTGTTAACAAATTATGAAAGAGCATGGTCAAAGTATTACTACTAACTATATTCCGTATCTTGCTCCCCTATACCTTTTTTTTAAGGACTTATTTATTTATTTATTTACTTTTATCCATTTTTACCTGCCCCCCGCCCCCGTTTTTGCTGTTTTTGTGTCCATTCGCTGGGCAACTCTCTGTGTCCATTTTCTCCCCTTGTTTCTCATCCTTCTCTTCCTGTCTCCACTGGGATTTGATCCTTGGAACCTCCGATGTGGGAGAGAAGTACCCTACCATCTGCGCCACCTTAGTTCCTGGTTTTTCCGTGTGTCTCATCTTGGTTTTCCCTTGTGTCACTCTCCTGTTACGTCATCATCTTCTGCGTGGATCACGGGGCCTGGCGGTGCACCCATGTGTGGGGCATGGGGGGCTCGCCCACGCACAGGGCCTGATGGCTCAACTGCTCACGGGGACTGACAGTGCACCTGTGCATGGGGCCTGGTGGCCCACGTGCCTTCTATATTTTACTTTTTTTAAATTTTTACCAGGAGGTCCCAAGGATCAAAGCCAGGTCCTTCCATATGGGAGACGGATGCCCAACCATTTGAGCCACATCCATCCCCCTGCTGTATCTCTTAAGGTTGACCAAAGATACCTAGAGTTACAGTCTTTTCCCATACAGGATGGTCCTATAATAAATCAGGCTTAGTTTATCACCAGCATTCTAAAAACCAGACTTAGGGAGAAAAACTAGGTCTGGGGACACATGCATGGTTTCTAATATAGCGAATGTTTAGCCTACCCTGATTATCACAAAATCAGGACAGCAAGAATATTCTCAAATTGTAGTTTTGATTTGCATTTCCCTAATCACTAGTGATGTCGAACATTGTTTCATGTGTCTCTTTGCCATTTGTATTTCTTCTTTGGACAGTTGTCTTTTCAAGTCTTTTCCCCTTTTTTTAATCAGATACTTTGTCTTTGTATTGTTTAGTTGTATGATCTCCTTATATATCATGGATATTAAATCCTTATCAGATATGTGATTGCCAAATATTTTCTCCCATTAAGTTGCCTGCATTTTCACCCTTTTGACAAGGTCCTTTGAGGTGCAAAACTGTTGAATTTTGAGGAGGTTCTATTTATCTATTTTTTCTTTTGTTTCTCGTGCTTTGGGCGTAAGGTTTAAGAAACTACTGCCTACCACAAGACTTTGAGGAGGTTTTCCTACATTTTCTTCTAGGAGTTTTATGGTTGTTGTTTTTATATTTAAGTCCTTGATCCATTTTGAGTTAATTTTTTTTAATAAGGTGTGAACTAGGGGTCTTCTTTCTTTCCTATGGATATGGCTATCCAGTGTTCCCAGTACCATTTATTGAGTAGACTGTTCTGGCCCAGCTGGGTGGGCTTAACAGCATTGTAAAAAATCACTTGACTGTAGGTGTGAGGGTCAATTTCTGAGTTCTTGATTCAGTTCCATTGGTCAATCTGTCTGTCCTTAAGCCAGTACCATGTTGTTATTACCACTGTGGCTAAGCAATAGGCTTTGAAGTCAGGAAGTGAGAGTCCTCCAACTTTGTTCTTCTTTTTAAAGGCATTTTTGGCTATTTGGGGCCCCTTATCCTTCCAAATAAATATGATTATTGGCTTTTCAATTTCTGCAAAAAAGACTGTTGGGATTTTTATTGAGATTGCATTGAATCTGTAATTCACTTTGGGTAGAATTGACATCTTAACGATATTTAGTCTTCCAATCCATGAACACGGAATGTCCTTCCATTTAAATAAGACTTAAATAAGTCTTCGGTTTCTTTTAGCAATGTTTTGTAGTTTTCTGAATACAGGTTCTTTTTGTCCTTGGTTAAATTTATTCCTAAATATTTGATTGTTTTAATCGTTATTATAAACGGAATTTTTTTTTTCTGATTTCCTTCTCAGATTGCACATCAGTAATGCATAGAAATGCTATTGATTTCTGTTTATTAACCTTGTATCCTACAATTTTGCTGAACTTGTCTATTAATTCTAGTAGCTTTGTTGTGGGTTTTTCAGGATTTTCTAGATATAGGGTCATGTCATCAGTGAATAGCGACATTTTTACTTCTTTCTTTTCTATTTGGGTGCCTTTTATTTCTTTGTCTAGCCTAATTTCTCTAGCTAGAACTTCTAGCACAATATTGAATAAAAATGGTGACAGTGGGCCTCCTTGTCTTGTTCCTGATCTCAGCAGGAAAACTTTCAGTCTTTCACCATTGAGTACAGTGCTAACTGTAGGGTTTTTCATATATGCATTTTACCATATTGAGAAAGCTTTCTTCTATTCCTATCTTTTGGAGTGCTTTTATCAAGAAAGGTGCTGCATTTTGTCAAATGCCTTTTTTGCAACTATCGAGAGGATCACGTGATTTTTCTTTTTCAGTGTATCAATGTGGTTTATTCCACTAATTGATTTTCTTGCATTGAGCCACCCTTGCATACCTGGGATAAAACTCACTTGATTGTGGTGTATAATTCTTTTAATGTGCCTTTGGATTCTGTTTTCAAGTACTTTGTTGAGGATTTTTGCATCGATATTCATTAGAGATATTGGTTTGTAATTTTCTTTTTTTGTAATATCTTTATCTGGTTTGGGTATTAAGGTGATGCTGGCTTTATAGAATGAGTTTGGTAGCATTCATTTTTGTTCAACTTTTTGAAAGACCTTGAGTAAGATCAGTATTAGTTCATCATGGAATGATTAGTAGAATTCACCTGTGAAGCCATATGGTCCCCAACTTTTAATCTTTGGGAGGTTTTTGATGACTGTTTCAATCTCTTCACTTGTGATTGGTTTGTTGAGGTCTTCTCTTTCTTCTAAAGTCAGTTTAAGTGGTTCATGTGTTTCTAGGAATTTATATATCTCATCTACATTTTCTAGTTTTTTGGCATATAGTTGCTCATAGTATTCTCTTATCATCTCTCTTATTTCTGCAAGGTCAGTGATAAAGTCCCCCTCTCATCTCTGATTTTATTTATTTGTGTCCTCTCTCTTTTTTTCTTTGTCAGTCTAGATAAGGGTTTGCTGATTTTGTTGATCTTCTCGAAGAACCAATTTTTGGTTTTGTTGATTCTCTCTATAGTTTTTTTGTTGTTCTCGATTTCATTTATTTCGGCTCTGATCTTAACTATTTCTTTCCTTCGGCATGGTTTGGGATTAGTTCGCTGTTCTTTTTCTAGTTCTTCCAGGTGTGCAGTTAGATAATCAATTTCAGCTCTTTTTTCCTTTTTAATGTAAGAATTGAGGGCTATAAATTTCCCTCTCAGCACTGCCTTTGTGGTGTCCCGTAGGTTTTGATATGTTGTGTTCTTATTTTCATTCACCTCAAGATATTTCCTGAATTCTTTTGCAATTTCTTCTTTGACCCACTGATTGTTTAAGAATGTGTTGTTTAATCTTCATATATTTATGAATTTTCCCTTTTTCTGTCCATTACTGATTTCCAGCTTCGTTTTGTTATGATTGCAGAAAGTGTTTTGTAAAATTTCAATCTTAAGTATATTGGGACTTATCTTGTGACCCAACATATGGTCTATCTTGGAGAAGGATCCATGAGCACTTGAAAAGAATGTATATCCTGCTGTTTTGGAGTGCAATGCTTTATAGATGTCTGTTAGGTCTATTTCATTTATCATATAATTCAAGCTCTCTGTTTCTTTATTAATCCTCTCTCCAGATGTTCTATCCAATACTGAGAGTGGTGTGCTGAAGTCACTAACTATTATTGTAGAGTCATCTATTTCTCCCTTCAGCTTTGCCAATGTGTGACTCATGTATCTTGGGGCACTGAGGTGAGGTTCATAAATATTTAGAATAGTTATTTCTTTTTATTAAATTGCCCCTTTTATTGATATGTAATAACCTTTATCCCTTATAACAGTTTTGCATTTAAAATCTATTTTGTCCAATATTAGTATCGCTACTCCATCTCTCTTTTGATTAGTATTTGCATGGAATACCTTTTTCCAACCTTTCACTTTTAACCTGGTTGTGTCCATACACCTGAGGTGAGTCTCTTATAGACAACATATAGATGGCTTATATTTTTTTATCCATTCTATCAGTTTGTGTCTTTTGTTTGGGGAGTTCAATCCATTAACATTCAATGTTATATCTGTAAAAGCATTACCTCACCCATTTTGATATTTGACTTTCTGTTGTCATATCGTACCATAGTCTACCATTTTACCCTTTAATTTACCCTTTCTAATAACCTTCTTTTCTACACTCTTCTTCAAGTCTCTCACCCTTGTTTTTTCCTTTCAGGCTGCAGCACTCCTTTCAGTACTCTTGTAATTTTGGTCATTTGGTAACATATTCTATCAGTTTTTGTTTGTCTGCGAAGACTTTGAACTCCTCTTCATTTTTGAAGGACAGCTTTGCTGGGTACAAAATTCTTGGCTGGCAGTTTTCAATGAGAGGTCGGCACTTAATCTTAAGTTTCCTTTGTATGTGATGCTTTGCTCTTCTCTTGCTGCTTTTAAAATCTTCGCTTTATCTCTGATATTTGTCATTCTGAGCAGTAAGTGTCTCCAGGTAGGTCTATTCATGTTTATTCTGTTTGGGGTATGTTGTCCTTGGATATTGATCTTTATGCCTTTCATAAGGGTAGGGAAGTTTTCAGTCATTATTTCCTCAAATATTCTTTCTGCTCCTTTTCCATTTTCTTCTCTGTCTGGGACACAAATACTGCGTGTGTTTTTGTGTTTTGCATTGTCATTCAATTCCCTGAGAACTTCTTCCATTTTTTCCATTCTCTTCTCTTGCTGTTCTTCTGTCTTTTCCAGTTCAGGTGTTCTGTCTTTGAAATCACTAATTCTGTCTTCAAGCAATTCAGATCTGCTCTTATGTACCTCTAATGTATTTTTATTGTCATCCATCCTGTCTTTCATTCCCATAAGGTCTATTACTTTTCTTTGCAGTGTTTTTTTTAACATTATCAGTGGACACCAAATAAAGCCCTTTCCCATCCTAGCTATTGTTGTGATGTCTTAGCTCAATTTTACATGTCAAATTAGCTTAACCATTTGCCAATGAGCCATTTATGAGGGAGTTAATCCTCTTCATTGTTAAGATGAACACAGCAACTCTCCTGGGTATTCCTCCCCACATAAATATTTGGTTAGGATGAATCATTTAGTTCTCTAAGCGATGGCTGGTATAAGCCCTAATGGTGATCCAGGAACCCAAACCAACCACTATAATGGTGGCTTTAATTGACCATCTTTTCCAGCAGTCCTGCTGTACCTGGACTACTCATTCCACTTTGAATTCTCTCCTCATTTTCAATGGGGAGGCATTAATTAGCAGTTCTCTTTCCAAACTTTTTTGCAATTTTTTCCATGGAAGAAGAACTGAACATTCAAATAAATATTATTTCTGGAACTCAGTTTTCACAAGAGATCTCAGGTCAGCAAGGACAAAATTTAAATCATCACAACTGTGGGCTTGGATGGGAAAAGGGTGACAACATTTTTCCATTTGGACAGTTATTCCTTATCTAAACTTATTAAATGGTGAGCACAATTGTTCTCTGTAGACTTTTCCCAACCACAAGTGCCAAAGCAAACACATGGAGTTAGGGCCAGGGACAGGTTTCTGCAGTAGTATAAGTGCAAGTAAGTCCGAATGGAGAAAATAGGAAAAAATAGATTTGCAAACAGTATTTTCTGTCTCTGCTTTCATAAGCAACCTTGTTTTACTGACAATAGATGAAATAGATGAGTGTTTTATAAAAGTATCCTTTACTTCAAAGGATTGACTGTAGAATACCATGACTAGAGAATTCATGGAATGCACATTATAAATTCTTTTTATTTTCATCCAATTTTTCAGGGGAAATAGTACCCCAGGCCTCTCCAGGGTCATCCCTGAATTTGTGAGGCACCCATAGAACCATCTGAAGACCCTCAAGAGTATGGCTATTTTTTTTTTGGAAGTACCAGGGATTGAACTTAGGACCTCATACCTGTGAAGCATGTGCTCAACCACTGAAGTAAACCCATTCCTAAAGGTTTTACAGCAGAGGCAATTAATGCCTGAACTGGATTTTTTTTTTCGGAGGTACCAGGGACCTCATACATTTGAAATGTATGCTCAACCACTAACTGCACCCACTCCATGCCATTTTAAATAAGATTTTATTTAGATTTGTATGACTACTGATGAATTTTCATTGAAAAAGTATTTTCCTGGAATAAAATTCATTAAGCCAATTTAATTCCATAATCAATTTCTTTACAATATAATTAAATCATTCTTATTTTTCTAAAAGTTAATTAATGAAACATTTTCCATTTTTATTTCCCCAAAATTCTTTTTATCAGAATAAATTCTTTTCCATTTAAATTTCATAACAAAGGGCTGATTAATCAATTACCTTTTGTCTGCATCAAATTTTACTGATTATGGTTTCTACCACTGAGAGTTCACTTTTATGGTCAGGTCTAAAATTTACTCTTGTTTTTTGTTTTTTACTCTTTGTTATAATTTTATTTTTTTCTTCTGCATTCAATTCCAATGTCCCAGGTTCAAATTTTGCAGTTCTAAATTTTGTCAACAGTCTTTTTTTTAAAATCAATTTTCAGTTAGTTACAAAGTTTGTAAAATGGCAGTTCCAGCCATTGTCAGGATAGGCTATGTAGTAGATTTCTACTTGTAATATTCATCATGAATTGGATAAAATATGCTAATTTTTTTTGCAACATTATGTTCAAATTTCCCTGGATAGTCATCCCCTCATGTAGGAATGAAATATAAAATTATGTTTGTACTCTTTTCTGTAAATGCGGTAGATGTTTCCAAAACTAACTTTTAAATTGAAGGACAATATACAAGCATAGATCTATCATGTCTGCCATTGACAATCTGAATTAAAAGAATAGATTAGGGGTCAGTAAACTTTTTCTGTAAAGGGCCAAGTAATAAATATTTTAGGCTTTGTGGGTCATACACAGCTATGCAACTTTGTCATTGTAGCACGAAAGCAGCCTTACAGTATATGCACACTCATGAATTGAATTGAATTCCAAGAAAACTTCATTTACACAAACAGATTTGGCCTGTGGGCTGTAGTTTGCCAATCCATGGAAGAGTTAAATGTTAACTCTGTTTTTTGTTTTATAAATGTTTCCTTTACTGTGAATGGGGAGCTCCTGGAATGCACATTAGAAATCTTATTTTCATTTAGTGTTTCAGAATCACAGCTATTATATAAAGCACACAATGTGTATCATGATGTGTATTATCATCAGGGTTATACAAAGCTTTTTTTAGAGAAGCTCAACAATTTGCAAACTTAAATCAAGAACCATAAAACCTCTGGGGAATGGATAAAAGGAAGTTAACTGTATTAGTCAGCCAAAGGGGTGCTGATGCAAAATACCAGATATCTGTTGGCTTTTATAAAGGGTATTTATTTTGGGTAGAAGCTTACAGTTACCAGACCATAAAGCATAAGTTACTTCCCTCACCAAAGTCTATGGCCACGAGTTGGGGCAAGATGGCTGCCGACATCTGCCAGGGTTCAAGATTCTTGGGTTCCTCTCTTCCCTGGGCTTGCTTCTCTCTAGGCCCAGTTCCTCTGTTATCTTCACAAGTCCAGCTGTAGACTATCAGGTGAACAGCTTGTTTCTCTTCCTGGGGCCTTTTCTCTTTCCTCATGACCAAGCTCCTCTGTGTGCTTACTTCCTGGGCTCCAGCTCAAAAACTCCTGCGTCAAAAGACTCTAACTCTGTCCTTTGCCATGTCTTTTATCTGTGAGTCCCCACCCACCAAGGGGTGGGGACCCAATGCCCTATTAACGTGGCCCAATCAAAGCCCTAATCATAATTTAATTAAGTAAAAGTAAAACCTCTGAATCCAATACACTGCCCAGAGGAAAAGAACAACTTACAAACATAATCCAATATTTCTTTTGAGAATTCATTAATAATATCAAACTGCTACAATAACTATTGTGTGAGGGTTAAAACTCAGGCAGCAGCTGTGTAAGTGTTAAAACCTGGGCAGCAGCCCAACTGCTAGATTAGCTATTGACCTTGGCTCAGTTTCTTGCGTTCCCCCGATTCAGCATGCCTTGTATCCAATTCATAAAGTCCTTGGCCCAGTACACACATCCCCTAAACTCAGCAGAAATGATTCCGGAGAGCTGCATTTTGTGTTCCTTCTGTATAACTTTGAGTGATAACAGTAGTATATAAATAACTCTGCAAATAAAGAATGGCCATGCTTGCTTGCCTGTTTTGTCTGGAGCAAACTGTGGCTGTGCTGTATGAGCAAACTTCCCTCTCCGCCTAAGTTTTTCTTCTACCTCCCTCCCTCGTGGGCTCCCAAGGTGGATGCAGTGCACAAATGGCATAGTTGGCAGAGTTTGATGTGTTCTCCCACTGCTCCCCCAGATGAGGAGGTAGGGGGTACAGACCCTGGGTTGTCCCCGCCGTGTGTGTGGGCTGGCATAGCTGAGTGGTTATCCCAGTGCTGTATGTGTCCGGATGTGACACCCACCAATGACCCTGCAGTGCTGCTAGGTGTCCTGTCACAGGCCGAGTCAGCAATAGGGGAAATGGAGCCCCACACTGCTGCTGCATGGGTGGGATGGTTGTTCTTGCCTTTGTTATGAGATACCACCCAAAAACGTTGAAACAGGAGAGGGAAATTCACCAGTTGCGTGAGGAACTGCAGCAGCTGTGTGTGCAGCTGGAGTGTCAAGAGGTGTCAGTTGGTAGTAGTTTGGATGAGGAAGAAGAAGTGGGACCCATCCGACAAGCTTGTCCAGTCATGACACAAAATGTGAAACATGATCAGGACATGGGGCAAGGGGGACACCCCGTTGGGCAGCCGCACGTGGTGCAGCACACCGTGTACCGTCCTTATATGCATTCAGAACTAGTTGAATTGGGGCGGCAATTTCGGCAGAAGCCAGGAGAGCTCATAGCTGCGTGGTTGCTGTGCCTGTAGGATGTGGGCATGGATGGCATTGTGTGCTCTGGGACTGAGATAGAGAAGTTAGCATCTCTTACTGGCCATCCCCTGGTTCACCAATGTCTCTTAAATGCACGGCGGCATGCTGGGGGAAACCCTGATCACACATTGATGGAGTGGCTCCAAACAGCTGTTCGTGTAGTCTGGAATGAGGCAAGAGAGTTGTCAGACTCAGTGAGTCGATGGACTACGTATGCTGACCTTGTACAGGTGGTCCGGGAAATGGGCATGCGCAGTGCTGTCTTTGACCCTAATAACCAGGGACCCGAAGCCGAGAGGTTTGAGTTGAATGAGGGACCTGCCTGTGCAACATGCTACTGATCCCTCGTTTGGGTCCCTGATGGCTGTCTTGACCATGTATGTGAGACACCTGATACATGAGGTGACAGCTATGATGACTAGTCTTGGCGAGGCCGAGAGCCAACAGGCCAAAGTTTGTCCAGTGGCGACAGGGAGACATGCCCCTGTTTTGTAAAAAAGCTAAGCCTGCAGGCCAAGACTATAAGAGGGGGCCTGTGAAAGTCACACGGATGCAAATGTGGAATGATTTGGTAGCCGCCAGGGTAGACCGAGTTAAAATACATATAAAATAACATTTATGTAAGAAAATGCACATATATGCATATGTATTTATATATCATTTTACAAATATTGGTATGTACTGTGAAAAATCTTGATTTTTATGAACAATAAAAAATAAAAAATAAAAAATCGATGGAAAACAGAACATGGTCTTGTTAGACCTTTGGAGAAAGTTAGGGCATGCTCAGCGGCGAGCAGGAAAAGCCTGGAAACTGAAGAGGCTTAGGGCAACTGCACAACTTAGTGACTACCTGTTAGAGGGCCCCAGGAGCTCCACGGAGCCGGTGTTTACCTTTTCATAGGAGGCAGGCCACGGTGTCCAAAAGACCAGAGGTCCTCCGTGGAGCTGGCAATCCACTGGTCCCCACAGAATGTACAGCGTGTTTTGACCCTTGTGGACACGGGTGCAGAATGTACCCTTCTTTATGGGCAACCGGATAAATTAGCAGGCACCTATGCCTATGTGGACGGCTATGGTAATACCAAAAAAGTCACCTTGCGGGTTGTCCAAACAAAGGTGATGTTGGGAATCAGACAGTTGCCCCTGCAAATGCACACTGTGTGCATTTCTACTGTCCCAGATTATATACTGGGTATGAATGTGTTAAGAAACTTAACGCTGCAAACCAAATTGGTGAATTCCATCTATGAGTATGGACAGTGAAACCCGTGGTGTGGGGACATGCTAAACATGCCCCTGTTGTGTTGCCTGCACCCCGCAGGACAGTGGCTATAAAACAGAACTGTTTGCCAGGAGGGCATGAAGAAATATGAGCAACTATTAAAGAACTGGTCAAGGTACAAATCCTCAGTGAGGCCTGGAGCCCGTTTAATGCTCTGGTGTGGCCTGTCCGTAAGCCCGATGGGATGTGGCATATGACTGTTAACTATCGAGAGCTCAACAAGGTGGTTCCTCCTTTACATGCAGTTGTGCCTTCTATTCTTGACCTAATGGATACTTTGACTTTGACACTGGGAACTTATCACTTTGTTTTGGACTTGGCAAATGCCTTTTTTTCCATCGCTATTGCTGATGAAGCGCAGGATCAGTTTGCCTTCACATGGGAAGACCGACAGTGGATTTTACTGTATTGCCCATGGGCTATATTCACTGCCCCACTATTTGTCATAGTTTAGTGGTTAAAGACTTAGAACAGTGGCAACACGCCGATACCGTTTGGGTGTATTATTATATTGATGATGTAATACTAACCTCTGATTCTCTTGTAGATTTGGAGACTGCTGTTCTCACTCTAGTCGCCCACCTCGAAAGTCAAGGATGGGCTATAAATCGGGACAAGTTGCAAGGGCCTGGGTTGTCTGTCAAATTCTTGGGTATTGTATGGTTGAGTAAGACAAAAGTAATTCCTTAAGCAGTATTGATAAGATTCAAGCTTTCCCACGCCCCATAGCAATGAAACAGCTGCAGACATTTTTGAGTCTCCTAGGCTACCGGTGAGCATATATCCCCCAATTAGTGCAGGTCTTAAAACCTCTATACAAGTTAACAAAAAAAGAAAGTGGATAAGATTGGACTGACGAGGCAGGCCTTCGTACAAGCTAAGAAAGCTGTTAAACAAGCCCAAACTTTGTTAGTAGCCGACCCCAGCCACCCGTTTGAATTAGATGTGCACATTACAGAAGAAGGCTATGGTTGCGGCTTATGGCGATGGACTGAACAGCTGCAACAGCCAATAACATTTTAGAGTCAGCTATGGAGACAAGTGGAGAAGCGCTGCAGTCTCATAGAGCAGCAATTAACAGCCATGTGCGCTGTCGCAGAGTACTGAGACCATAACCCGGTAAGGCCTGGTACAGATATTTACCACCTACCCTATAAAAGGACGGGTGCAGAATTAAATCACCCGGCCACAAAGTGGCATGGCCCAGATGGTGACACTGGCTAAGTGGGGGGCCTATTTGGAACAGAGAAGCACGTTTGCTTCCAGTCCACTGAGTAAAGAGTTGCAACAAGTTTTAGGTCCCTTAACGTATGCTGGGACACTGGACCCAGAGACCCCCTTGCAAGTCCCCACGACAGAATTTTCCT
>JAQZBX010096653.1:0-11778 GCA_029593785.1 Cabassous unicinctus
TTTCCCTGCAGTCATGTTTTGTGGACATCCTTCTTGTGGGCATCCCACAAGTTCCACACCATGAGTCAGAGGATCATGCAACTGGCTAGACAGGAAGTCAGAGCTGCCTTCTTGAGGTTAAGCTAATGCTGCCTGTCTACATTGTCAACCACAAAATCCATACTTTCCAAGCAAGTCACAGGCTTTCCATTAACTCAACCTACCTAGGATTTATTTACAGCTTCTCTGTGCCTGGCACTGTGATAGGTGCTGGAGGTCAAAAGGTGAATAAGATACAACAGTCTCTACCCTTGGAAACCTCAGAGAGTGGTGGAGAAAATGGAGACAGGAGTGAAAACTGATGAGATAGGATGGCAATGTGCCAAAACATGGGCATGAGCAAAGGTTGTAAGAGCACAGAAGAGGAGCAATCAACCTTGCCTGGGAGAGTCAGGGAGGGAGTTGGGAGTCATGGAAAAAACAACATTTGTGCAGGTTCTTGAAGAAAGAGATAAGGATACAGGGAAGGAAGATAGACACACTCTGGGCCAAAGGAAGGGAATGTGCCAAGGTTCAGTAGGGATGAGAAGGCATAATCTATGTAGAAAAGAATATTGTGATTGTGGTGTGGCAAGAGTTGAGGGATAGTGGATGAGGGCAAGCTCAGAGGGCAGGCTGGGTGAGATGGTGAGATGGTGAGAAGCCAATGCACAGAGTTGGGGCTTCACCCTGACAGATTCACAAACAAAGGTTCTCAAACCTCAAGCATCAAGGGCTTGGAGAATGAAGGTGAGGAGAAAGAATGGAGCAAGAGAAAAGTCAATCAGTCAGGACTTCCAATCCTTTGTCAGTTCACTTTATGCATTTCCACTTTGATCTGTTCCTTGCAGGATTTCATTTGAAAAAATTACTTACTTTCCAGGTGTTAGAAAGCAATGATGAGAAAAGCACTCTGGAATGGCAGCATGAGGCACTCCACAGATATTCTCCAGAGCAAAATGACCATAACTGGTGAAAAAATTTTAAGTGAAAACATGGAAATTACTCCAAAGGCATACAACAAATGGAAACATTTTAAAAGAAAATCTCAAATCTCAGTAAGAGCAGTGACAATCTATCGCATTTAACTCAGTCATTTCCCCCCTCCCACCCTGCTCAGCAAAATAGCAGCTCTACTCCAGGCAGGTACCACCAAGAAGACAAGGCTTTCTCTTTCCCCTGCTCCCAGGCTAGGGTTATGGTTTCTCAATGGGAGGAACAGATAATCCACATTTCTCTCCCCCACCCCCACAGATCCATGCTGCAGAAGCTCTATTCCAAGCAAACTCAGCTGAGAAGACTGAGGCTTTCTTCTCCCACCCAGTCTCTACTACTAGGGCTCAGCTCTATCCTGGGTACAGCAGTCCAAGAATTGTGGATCCCAAATACCCTCATTCCAGCTTACTCCGAGGTCAGAGGCTCCACACAAGGAGGAGCAAGATAGTAGACCTGAGACTACTGCCCCTGTGCTGTTCATAGCAAAAGGGTGTCATCTGAGAAAAGCATGTCACTGTCCCCACCCCCAGCTCCAGAGCAGTGGCACAGAAGTTCTGCCCAGGGGGAGGAAAAGGCCATAAGAACAAAGAGCTCCATAGGTATCCTCAAGGGTACTGACTTTATTTGGAACAGAGTATGGGAAAGTTCAAGCTTAAGGGCACTGTCAAAAACAATGGAGATTTTGGTGGTAAGCAATTAAGAGGAGGCTTTCTGCTTCATGAGATCAGCAAGCTAAACTGTAAACCAGCTCAACGTTTATGAGAGAAAAATCAAGGAAAGATACAACTAAGAAGAGTCTTCCTGAGATCAGAACAAATCTCAGCTCCTGTTCCCAAAGACTATTCCTGCAAAAGAGTCTGGGTTTATTTGGATCAGGCTGTGGAACAATTTATAATCCAGGCAACTGTCAAAAACAGCAGTACAATCATCCAACAATAAGTGGAGGGTATCAACAGGGTGTGATACCAACAGAGGCAGGTGACTAACAGATAATAGAAAGAAACAAAAAGAACACTGCTAAAAACACTGTCATTCCATACCCAATGCTGACTCCCCTGAGGAGTGACATCAGATGCTGAACATTGCAGAGGAAATAAACTTCACTGTATAGTACAGCCAAGTCACTAAAAAAAAATAATCAAACAACCCTTCAAGGAGCCAGGCAGGAATGAGTACCCACAGTAATGAGACATGCTGAGAAACAGGACAGTGTGTCTCATATACAGGGAAAAAGGCAAGCAGGAGAAACTGCCTTTGAGAGGGCCCAGATGTCAGACTTAGCTGAAAAAGACTTCAAAGCAGTTATTATAAATATGTTCAAAATCTAAGGGAAATCATGTGTAAAAATGCAAAGGAAGGAATGATGACAATGTCTCATTGAATAGAGAGTACCAACCAAAAGATATGATTTTTTTAAAAAGAAGTGAAATTCTGGAGTTAAAAAGTATAATAACCAAAATGAAAAATCCACCAGTGGGCTAAACAGTAGATCTGAGCTAGAAGGATATATAATCATAGAACTTGAAGATAGATTAGTAGAGATTATGAAATCTGAAGAACAGGAAGAAAAAAAATGAAAAAAAGTTACTACAGTCCTTGGAAAGCAGCTTAATCACATGTAATAAATGTGTTAAAAAATGTTCATAGATTTTGGCCCATTTCTAAGTCTATGTCTTAGTTTCCTGTGGCTGCCATAACAATATACTACAAATTGGGTGGCTTAAAACAAAAATTTGTTGTCTCACAGTTCTGAAGGCCAGTTGTCTGAAATCAAGGAGTTGACAGGGTTGTGCTCCCTCTGAAACTTCTCCGGGAGGACACTTCCTTGCTTCTTCCAGCTTCTGGTGTCTCCAGGTAGTCCTTGGCTTGTGGTTGCATTACTTCAATCCCTGCCTCCAACTCCACATGGCTGACTTCCCTCTGTATCTGTGTCTCTGTGTTCAAATTCCCTCTTATAAGGACACTGGCCATAGGGGATTAGGCCCCAATCTAATTCCATATGAACTCATCTTAACTTGATTACATCAGCAAAGATCCTATTTCCACATAAGGTTGCATTCACAGGAACTGGGGATTAAGACTTCAACATATCTTTTTGAGGGGAACACAATTCAACCCATAATAGTCTTTATCTTAAGAAAAACTTATTGCTGTAGAGGATGTGTAGAAACAGGAACACTCCTTCACTGTTGGTGGAAATGTAAAATGCTGCAGCCTCTGTGGAAGATAGTTTAGTGGTTCCTCAGGAAGCTAAATATAGGACTGCCATATGACCCAGCAATTCCTCTACTAGGAATATATCCAGAAGAACTGAAAACTGTGACATAAACAGACATCTGCACATGGATGTTCATGGCAGCATTACTTATAATTGCCAAAAGATGGAAACAAGTGTCCAAGTGTCCATCAATGGATGAATGGATAAATAAAATGTGGTATATACATACAATGGAATACTATGCAGCAGTAAGAAGAGATGAAATTGGGACACATATGATAATGTGGATATATCGCAAAGACATTATGCTACGTGAAACAAGCCAGACACAAAAGGACAACTACTGCATGGTCTCACTTAGATGAACTAAATATGAAGAATAAATGCATGGAGGTAAAACCTAGAGTAGAAGTTATTAGGAGAAAAGAGGGGTCTGAGAATTGGTACTGATACTTAATGTATGTAGTTTTACTTGACTTGACTGTAAAAGTGTGGAATGGATAGAGTTGATGGTAACACATTATAGTGAGTAGAACTTATGCAACTAGTTTAAAAATGGGATTGTGGCTGAAAAGGGTAGTCTAAGGATGTAAATGTCAATTGAAAGAAAGCTAGAAAATAATCTAGGGACTGAATAACATAGTGAATCTGAGGTGGCTGAGAATTGTGGTTAATAGTGCAAATACAAGAATGTCCTTCTATGAACTAGAACAAATGTACATCACTATTGCAAGATGGTAAGAATGTGGAGAAGCATGGGAAAAATACAATTAATGTAACTTATGGACTATAGTCAACAGCGATATTGTAATATTTTTGCATCAATGCCAAAAATGTACTGTGTTAATAATCGGGGGGTATAGAAAAAAAATATACCAAATATTTGCTATAGACCATAGTTAGTGGTAACAGTCTGCTGATATTATCTCATAATTTGTAACAAACGTTCCACAATAATGTAGTGTGGTGGTGGAGAAGTGTTGTATGGGAATTCCACACATGTGTATGATTGTTTTGTAAGTTCACAACTTTAATAAAAATATATTTTAAAAGGAAAACTTATTAAAAATTTTTAAGCATAAGATAGCATTATTTATGAGTGAAAACAATTAAATGTTCATCATTTAACTGTTATTGGCCTAAGGAAATGGTGGTATATCCACATAGCAGAATATTATGTGGTCATTAAAGTATTTAAAAAGTGAAATTACATAGCCTGAAAGCTAATTTTATATGTTGACTTGGCTAGGCTATGGCACCCACCCAGTTGTTTGGTCAAACACTGGTCTAGATGTTGTTGGGAAGGTGTTTTGTAAATGGGGTTAGCATCTATAATCAATTTAACCTTAAGTAAAGTAGATTCCCCTCAATAATGTGACTATACCTCATCCAATCAGTTGGAGGCCTTAAGAACAAATCTGAGGTTTTCCAGAGAAGAAGAAACTCCGCCTCAAAACTGCAGCATTATTAACTCTTGCTTGAGTTTCCAACCTGCTAGCCTGCCCTACAGATTTTGGACTTGTCAGGCCCCACAATCACATGAACTAATTCCTTAAAACTCATCTCTTTTTTTATACACATATAGGTATATGTACATGTGTGTATATGTGTATTATATAGATACATACATGTATATGCACTTACATATATCCTATAGGTTCTGCTTATCTGAAAGACTCTGGTGTACTTAGGAAAATATTTGTTATTATATTAAGTGAAAAAGGAAATATGACAAACTTGCATGTACAATGTGCTCTTAATGGTGTCAAACTGTCTGTAAAAGACACAACCAATGTTTTTGCAAATTGTTATGAAGTTTAATTCTGTATCAACTTTTCTATATTTTTTACATTTTCTAAAATGATGGTGCATTACTTTTATCAGAAATAGGCTCTTTCTTTCCTTTAAAAAGAAACAAGAGCTATTTTGTTCTTGGATTTGAAGGGCGATTCTGAATCCACCGGTTTTAATTTGCTAAACTGCTGAAAGCAGATACATGAAATATATTAGCTTTAACAATGGAAATTTATTAACTTATAAGCTTACAGTTTTGAAACCATAAAAATGTCCACATCAATGCATCATCAAGATGATACCTTCTTCCTAAAGACTGGCTGCCAGTGATCCTGGACTCCTCTGTCACATGTCAAGGCACGTGGTGGCATCTGCTGGTCTCTCCCTACTTTTCCAGGTGTCATTGCTTTCAGCATCTTGCTTCCATGGATTTCTCTTTCTTTGTCTGAATTTCATTCTATAAAGGACTCGATTAGGACCCATCCTGGATCTAAGCCCCCTCTCAATTGAAAGCTGAGTGGGCATCACCATGCCAAAATTCTCAAGATTTGGGGAATGAACAAGCATAAGGAGGAATGCAATTATGGACTAAAGTAGACTTATTATTATTCTAGCAAAGGTAGAACTTGTAACACTGATATAAAGGCAGTGGTCACCAGAGGTTCTGAGGGGAGGGAGAGGGAAGAATAGGTGTAACATTGGGGCATTTTGGGGACATTGGAATTGTTCTGCATGATATTGAAATGATAGATCCAGGCCATTATACATTTTGTCAAAACCTATAAAACTGTACAGTGCAAAGTGTAAACCATAATGTAAACTATAGACCATAGTTACTAGCAATACTTCAATATGTGTTCATCAATTATAACAAATGTACCACACTAATGAAGGATGTTGTTAAAGTGGGAAAGTGTGGGAGGGGGAGGGGGTGAGGTATATGGGAATCCCCTATATTTTTCATATAACATTTATTTAAGCTTCTTTAAAAATAATAATAACAACAATAATTAAAGATATCATTACAGACCTTACCAGAATGGCTAACATTAAGAAGACTGAAATTACAAAGTATTGGAAAGGATGTGAAACAACATAAACTTTCCTACATTGCTGATGGGAGTAAATTGGTACACTGTTTTGGAAAACAGTATGGCATTGTCTAACACAGTTTAAAATATTGAGTGTACACTTTGGATAGAATGTACCAGGCATGGGACTATATAATACAGTGAACCACATGGTGGAAGATGGACTGTGGTTAACAGCACAAATATGAGAGTGTTCTCTCCTGAACTATAACAAATGTACATTTCTAACACATAGTGGTAATAATAGGTGGTATATGGAAAAATGCACCAAGTGTATGCTATGAAGCATAGTTAGTGGCAATAGTCTGATGATGTTCTTTCATAATCTGTAACAAATGTTCTACAACAATGTAAAGTGTTGGTGAAGGGGTGATGTATGGGAATTCTGTGCATTATGAATTATTATTTTGTAACCTCACAACTTCTCTAATAAAAAAAAATCTTTTTAAAGACCCATCCTAAATGATTACTCTTTAACTGAAGTAGTCTCATCACAAGATCCTACTTACAGTGGGTCCACACTCACAGGAATAGATTAACATTAAGAACATACTTTTCTGGGGTACATACTATTTCAAATCACCACAACCATCCTACACATGTCCTCCAAGATTTCCTGGAGATACATTTTGCCTGCCAGGGATCAGGTCCCCTAGCATACCCCCACTCTTATGCTATTTTCATCCACCCCATCTCAATAGTGGCCAGAATCCTTTACATCCTAAAATTTGGGTTCCCAGAGAACTCACCTCCTTGGTAACTGACTTTGGATGAATAGAATCAATCCCACTGAAATCTGCCTTTGCCTCCCACCTGTAGAGATGAAATGGCAGGTATCATCTCTCTGCCTGGGTGGGGGACCTGCCAGGCACAGAAGGAGGCAGGGTGTGCCCCCAGTTGGAGCCGAGGCTCCCAGAATTGGGGATCCTGCCTTTGGCCTGCCTGCTAGCCCACCTCTTTGCCCATCCCCTAAAGTGAATGTACAAAGCAGGTGGCTTTCTGTACTCACAGCCTCATACAGAATAAACTCAGTTTTCATTTAGTTCAGCACGGTAAATATTACTGACTGTCTACCACAGCCAGAGTCAGTGCTGAAGTTGAGGCGTATATGTGTGGATGTCTGTGTGCAGGTGGTGGTGGTGAAATCAGGGGATACTGAAAACTTGAGATAGGAAGCCATGAGGAAGTGTCCTAGTTTGCCAGGGTGCTATGACAAATACCATACAATGGATTGGTTTAAACAACAAGAGTTTACTGGCTCACCATTTTGAAGCTAAAAGTCCACAATCAAGAGATAGGCAAGGCGGGCTTTCTCCTGGAGTCTGTAGCCTTCTGGGGCTGATAACAGCAACACTTGGGGGTTTCTTGGCTTGTATCTCTGCCTCCTGTCACATGGCTCTCAAAAGGAGAGCTTTCCTTGGCTCTTCCAGTTTCCCCCGGCTTCCAGCTTCTTCCAGTGCGACCTCCAACTTCTGGCTTCTGGTTTTTCCTCTTTATGAGATCTCCAGTAATTTGAATTAAGACCCACACTCACCCTTGTTCAGTTGGGCTACACTTTAGCTGAAAATTATATCTTCAAGAGGTCCTGTTTATAATGGGCTCAGTCCCACAGGGACATGGATTAATATTAAGAACATTTCTTTTGGGGGGTACACAATTCAACTTTCTACAGGAAGCTGATGACCCATGGGAAGCTTCCAGTGCAGCTAACAAAAAGCCTAGTACTACATCCCTTCCAGGTTTCTGCTCACCACGGATTAGAAAGCCAACCCATAACCAGCAGACCCAGCTATGGGGTCTAACTCTTGAGACCATCTTTCTGTTGAATCCAAACCCTCTCCCCTATGTCTTCAGCCACTGGCCCACTTGTGAGAGCCATCTTCAAACAAGCCTAACTCTTTTCCACCACCCTCCCTAGCTCCCAGGGCTCTGGCCAGGAAATCGGAGCTTCTTCAAGCCAAGTACCTCCCCAACTGAGCTGGCCTCCCCCAGACAACCCCTTCGTGTCCAGAAACTGGGTTTTCTTTTCCTGGCCTCCCTGCTCCTGCTGGGCCCTGCGAGTCTCACGGCCCAGCACGGCTGGCATCTGGGTCACCTCGGTGCCTCCCGCATCCACCCTACCCAGTACCCCTCCCAGCCTGGGAGAGACCCCGTGCTGATAGACGGGCTCCCCGTCAGGAGCAGTTCGGATGTGGCCTCCTCTGGGAAACCTTCCTGCCTCCCCAGGTGAGTTCCTCTCCCGCTCCAGACTGGCAGCCTGTCTCTGCTGCAATTTATTATAGTACGGGTGACTGGCGATGGCAGGGTCTATGTTGAGCTTTCTAGGTCCCCCAGAACCCCACCCTACACCTTACCAGGAGCCTGGCATGGAGGGAAGCTGAAGCAGGAAGGAAGGGTGAAAGGTGGAAGCAATGGGAAGCTGAGTGAATGAATGAAGAAGGAACGAATGAATTAGGGGATAGCCGCTGATGTTGCCCCAGTACCCTGGCTGCTAGAGCAGACACCAAACCAAGTAGGTGAGAACAAGGATTGGAGACACACATATCCCCACCCCCGCCGCCCCCCGGGATGGAAAGGCAGGGTCCTGCTCCGCGGGTGCGGCGGGAGGGAAGCCGGCCGGGAGGGCCCGGGGGTGGAGCCGGGGCCGGGGCCGGGCCGAGGCGTGGCCCAGCCAGCGGTCGGAGGAAGCGGAGCTCGCGGGTCTCCGGGGACGTGGGGACGCGCGGACCCGCGCGCCGAGGCTCCTGCGCTTGCCGCCCCACTGCCCTGCCCGTGGCGCCCGCTGCCGCCATGCCCTCCTACACGGTCACCGTGGCCACGGGCAGCCAGTGGTTCGCGGGCACCGACGACTACATCTACCTCAGCCTCGTGGGCTCCGCGGGCTGCAGCGAGAAGCACCTGCTGGACAAGCCCTTCTACAACGACTTCGAGCGCGGCGCGGTGAGGAGGGCGTCTGGGGCCCCGTCTGGGCCGCGGGGTCAGGGTGGGGCGTGCGCCCGGGGCTGGCCCGGTGGCCGGGACCCGAGGGCTTCCAGCGTGCAGCCTGTTCCTAGGCAGCTGGCACAGGGCGAGAGGAGAAGGCCCGTGGTATCCATTTCACAGGCGGGGACCCCAGGCTCTGGGCGAGCCGGGCTGTGGACCGCATTTCTTGTGCCCCGCTTTGTGGGGCTCGTGCCGCGTGTTGCATGTGCGGGAACGGGTGGAGAGTGGTTGGCGCTCCTGAAACCCTGCTTCTCTTTGCACAGCCCTCCGAGCAGCCGAGAGCTGTGTGCAGAGAGCGCAGGCCTGGGGGTGGAGCGGCCTTAGTGCCATCTGGGCTTGACCACTAGCTCACTCTGTCCCCTGCTCGGGGCCTCGGTTTCACCAACTGTAAAATTCATGATTGGCTACAGGCTGGTCCCCGAGTCCTGTGCGAGTTCCAGCCCAGCTGGTGGCTCAGAGTGGTTCCAGCAGATGTTGTCACACCTGGGCAGCCCACAGTCTCAGGACAAGATCCCAGAGATCCTGGGGTCTTTGGAAAACCTGGGGGCTATTACTGGCTCCCAGCTGTGTGCTCCAGGGAACACTTCCATCCAAGGTGTGAGGACCTGGGATCCCCACCCCCCACTAGAGACCCGGAGATGGCTGCCACTGGTGCTGTGGGGACTCAGGGAGCCCAGGCAGCTGGCATTAACTGAGCATCTACTAGGTGGTGGCAAGCTGTGTGAGGCCAGGTACCTGGGACCTCACTGAGGGAGCTGGTTCCTCATGCTACCCTGGGTGGGATGTCCAGTCCCCCCACCCACCCCACTTTGTCCTGAGCAGGCAGGGCACCTTCTTCACCCAACATCTGGTGAAGCGCTTAGCCCAATGCCCGGCACTCAGGAAGTGCTCAGTAATTGACCGTAATTTACAAATGAGTGTGTAAGCTCAGACACAGCTCCTGAACCAGACAGAAAAGATTTTGCCTTTGCAAAGCTGTCTTCTCACCAAGTTGTTTATAACTAGTCTGAACCGTATGAAGTTGCTCATATTTGACAATTTTCTTGCATGTTAAAAAAGCCCTGCAATTTCATATGGGCCAACCTAACACTTCTTGGATAAAGTTCACAAAGCATGCCTTAGGTCTGCAGAGCCTAAAGTAAGGAACAGCCCACCGCTTTTCTGGATTCCAAGCTCAGCTAGGCTTGATCCCTACCCAGAAGCCTCCAGAACCTGATTGTAACTCGACGTGTGGCATTTAGTTACATTCAACCACTTCTTAGCCTGTCTTGAGCTTTGTTCAAGAAGAGTTAGGATAAGAACGACCTCCGAGGAGTTTGGCTTCCCCAATGAAGAAAATAGTCCCTGAGGATGGGGTGTGAGTGGGCCATCCATTTTGGATCATGATGTGCAGTATTATTTCCTGGATTTGTAAGTGACCACAGCGAGCCAGCTCTCCCCCATACCAGGGGAGCTCTAGGCAGCAGGCGCCGTGCATGACTAGAAAAGAGTCTTTGGAAGAAGGGTGAAGCCACCTTCTGTTCATGGGTTTCCTGCTTTGCTCTGCTGTGCTCACCCTGATAATTCATTCAAAGGACATGGGTAATTAAGCACCTCAGCGAGAGTCCCAGAAGCAAATTTTAGGAGAGATTTGCGTACCATATTGTCCTTTCAGGTGAGATGGGCAGGCAAGTAAAGTCTCTTTGTAAAAAACAGCTTTTGAGAAAGTTCCTGTTGATGCAAAGTTACTCCACACTTGGGTCTTGCAGGACCAGAGCACTTCCTCATTCTCCAGTGGTGTTTCTTCAAGGACACCCTGTCCCTTTTAGGTAAAGGTGAAAGAGAAGACTTAGAGGAAATCCTTCCTGAGAAAAAAGGCCGCCCTATGGTACTCAGAAAAGCAGAAAGATTGTTATTGTTAAAAGTAACAGTAATGAGATTGAAAACTATTTCCACTGACACAACCAATTCCACCACTTTCACGGTCAACATACCCATCCCCCAGTGCACAATTCAGTCAAACAATGCACGTAACTGGTTTTTGTTTGTTTGTTTTCTCGATAAATTGAGTGAAGAATCCCTGCTGATTCTCATCAGAGTTCTGCAGAGTGATTCAAGGCAGGGCTGGGAACTGGAGTCCTTCGTAAGTGAGGTTCTCCTCTAAACGGTCAAACCTTCATTGGCTCCCACCGCCTGCTGGCAGAAGCCCCAGCTCTGGACCTGAGTGGTCTTAGTCGCTGAGGCTAATGCAAGTTAGGCAAACTTAATATGTTGGTTTGTTCCTTTAACTCTGTGCATTGAAAGTAATTCAAGTCGGATGGGATGAAATCTGAAGATTTCTGGGAAATTTGGGTTGGCCCATTTTCATTACTTGAAAAGGGCAATAGGGTGAGATAGAATATATTATCCTGAAATATATTCATTAAGTCTAAACAGGCTCTTATCACCCTATATACTTCTTAAATATGTTCAGTGAATATTATTTTTATAAGACATTCATGAAGAACACATGCTAGAATCCCTCCTCAGGAAGAAGAATATATTAATGGAGAACAAACATTTCCTTCCTAGACCCTCAATCTCTCTCTCTATCCTCTCTTCCTTCCTCTATCCCCTGTCCCCCAAAGGCCCCCATTTCTACTTTCACCCCATAACTCTCCCTTTTCTACTCTGACTTCTCCCTTCCACTCTGCCTTCCAG
>JAQZBX010096654.1:0-11776 GCA_029593785.1 Cabassous unicinctus
GAAGGGAAGGAAGGGAAGGAAGGGAAGGAAGGGAAGGAAGGGAAGGAAGAAAAAAACTCTACCCTTGCAGGAAAGGCTGGAAAACATTCTGGGCCTGGACCATTAAAGATATCCTGCTACTGGGGAAGGGACAGGATCACTGAGAGAGCCCCACCCCTGAGATCCAGGATCAAAGGTCCTGCCTAAGACTGGGGCTAAACCAGAATAGCAGAGAACACTCCATTGCTCCTTACCACCAATCTAGCACGCTCTGAGTAACAGCAATCTACCACTGGGAGAAAAGTGAGCACATGGAGAGAGACCCTCTCAGATACACAAGTTTACAGGCAAAGAGTATGTTGTGAATAATACTGGCAATTCGACCACCAACCTAAGTACAGGGGAATTCTCAAAGAATATGAACTTGGTAGTGAACTGAGGGCAATTACAGCAACAACAAAACGCAAACCAAGCTCAACTCCTGATTTAACCCACATAATAAAGGCTTAGCAGAAGAGGAGACATATCAAATTTCAGGCACAAATACTCTTTATTTACTTCAATGTTTAGGTTCCTACATACAGAGTCCAGCTTTCAACTAAAAGTTAAAAGATTTACAAAAAAGCAAACAAACATCAAAAAAAACCAGACTCAGATATCACCCAGATGTTGAAACTATCAGACATGGAATTTAAACATAACCATGCTTGATATCTAAAGGATCTAATGGAAAAGGTGAACAACACTCATGAACAGATGGGACATTTCAGGAGAGATGAAAACTATCAGAAAGAATAAAACAGAAATACTAGATACAATTATTTGCAAAAAATAATGAAAGACATCAAACCATGAATGCAAAAGCTCAGAGAACAAGATAAATACAAAAAAATAAAAAACAAAATCAAAATAATAACAAAATAGGACATCACACAGACACAAAAAGAATAAAAAGCACAAGAAACAAATGGAAAACAATTAGAAAGATGTTAGATGTAAAGCCAACTGTATTAATAATTGCATTAAATATAAATGGTCTGAAAGCATCAATTATGAGACAGAGAATGACAGAAAGAGATCTATCAGGTAAACACTAATAAAAAGAAACCTTGAGTGCCTAATTAATATGAAGCAAACCAGATTTCAGAACAAAGAATATTATCAAGGATAAAGAAGCAAATTATGTAATGATAAATGGGTCAATTCACCAATAAGACATAATCCTAAATGTTTATGAACCTAAAACAAATTAAAAATACATAAAAAAGGACTTCTGGTCTGGACAAGACAGAGTTCACTTATTTCTCCTTAATCTTCCCCACTAAATACAAATAAACCCCTGGATATAATAAAACAGATAACCATAAGAGAGCTCTGAAAGTTGGGAAAGAGGAAGACGGACTAGCTAAGGACCTCAGGATATGAGGAACTACATGGCAGTGAGTTCCCTGGGTTTTCTTTTTATCTCTTATATGTGCCAGATTGGGCTCTGAAGAAGCCTGAAACCTGGACAAAGCAAGCAACCACCACCACCAAGAAAAGCTTGCTCTCTCTAAGCAAAGAATTGGGAATCAGGCAGCCCAGAAACCTTTTGACAATACTTGACTTACCCCAGCTAAACACCACTGATGCTCCCCCACCCCCTGCAGTATCACTGGAGAACTCATGGGCTGTCTGGACTGCAACTCCCCACCTGACAGTGGATGAGGCCAAAGGCAGGCTTTCCTCCCCTGCTGGTGCATGATCAGTGCAGACCTAGTGAAGAATCTAGAATTCCAACCTCACCCAGTGGTGGTAGGTGACATCCTTACCCTCTCACTCAGTGGTGGCTGGAGACACCCTCATCCCCTCAACTAGTGATTGGGGAGAGGCGCTCAAAGAGAAGGAAGCTCAAGAAAGGCATTATTTAAGCTTATGCAGTACATCCTGGCTATACCCCTGACTGACTCACATGTGAAATTGTCCTGAATTAATAAGCCAAAAGGTTTAAGAACTAAAGCATAGTGTGAAATGTCATCCTGATTTTCAGAATAGCTTCCAGGTAGCACATAAATGAAGCAGACCAGAATAGCACTGCAAGGGCTCTGAAAACTAAATTGGCATTGGAACCAGCCCTCAAAAGTAGACCAAGATCTACACGCAGACCCTAAACAGGGTGAATACTTACTAAAGTGGAATATTTAAATAGGGTCCAAAGTCTCATAATATCAAAAATGTTCAGGATACAATAAATAAATAAATAAACAAACAAATACCAAACTTTTATACTATGAACCAGGTAAATCACATCTTGAATGAGGAAGGACAACAGATATCAATACCGTGATGACACAGGCGTTGGAATTATCAGACCAGAACTTTAAAGCTGCCATCATAAAAAAGCCTCAACAAAGCCATTATGAACACTTTGGAAATGAAACAAAACTGCTACTGATGTAATGCTTTTATGACTGCAGCAAGTCCATTATATAAAAAAAAAATCTCTTTAGTAGTTTAATAGTTTAAGTGTTACATATAAGTTATTAATTTTTTATAATTAGAAGTGGTGTGGTAGTGGTGATAGATTACAGTAAACCCAACAACTACTACCACAACAACTAAAACTGGAAGCAAAGTGAAACAAATGAACTCACCTGTATTTTAACACTGAAGGGAGATAAAAAGGAACTTATGAACACAGTATTTACTACACACCTTCATTCAGGAGGGGGTAAGCTTAGATAGATAGGAGAACTAAAAAACAAAAAAACAAAAAACACTGGACTCTTTCTTACAGATTTGTTTTGTAGTGGGGTAGTGGTATAGAAGAAGCAATTCTGAAACTATTTTAGAGGTATTATAGAATTGAACAAATTAGTAAAATAAGTTAACGTGCTGATGTTATTGGGTGAGAGGGTTCTCACTGTGGGGAAAAAAAAAAAGGCAGATACAAATATGGAACAGAGAAAGGTAAAGAATCCTGTGGAGATGGACTGGAAGTAGAGGAACTGGTGTGTTCTCATGATTTCTAAAATGTATATGTGTAAAAGCATTTACATGCATATGCATATGTACAAGTGTGTGTGTGTGTGTGTGTGTGTGTGTGTGTGTGTATATATATAGAGAGAGAGATCATATGTATATGTATACATCTGTATGCATATATTCCCTTGCTCCATCTGTTGAAAATGCCTAAATCCCAGTAGCAATGTGCATAGCTGGTGGCCATATCTCAATTTCCTCAATAAAAAAAACAAAAGCTCCTCAGAGATATGGCCCATTACAGAGTAGAGGCAGGCAAGTGACAAAATGAGCCTGCAATATTATTATCTGTTAGGCCAGAAATAAGAAAATTATCAAAAAATTAACAGGGACACATTACAAGGACAAGAAATCAGCATGAAGAGGCTCACACTGATCAAATCTAGAACAACAAAATAATTAAGGTCAGTAATGAATTATAAATTTATGAGTCCATATTGATAATCAATAAAGAAAAAAAAATGCAGGAGAAAGGAGGGCTTTTATTTTTCAGAATCATGCCACGTGAAACCTGGTAAATGTGGAAGGAATGCTAAAATTGAAAAATTATCATTTTACAATGATCACAGAAGAGATTAGTTCAGGTAAAAACCACCAAAAGATGTTAAATACAGGAGTGAAATTTAATGAGGTATAGGATATATTAGAGTGTCTCTCCATAGATTTCCTATTGGTAGCAAAATGGAAAAATATAACTCTACAGTGGAGAAATTGACCAAGTGATCAAACCTGGCATCACAAATGAGGGGCAGAGAAATGTCAAGTGCCTCTGGACGTGATATTCTGAGAAGTACAAAACATCACTGTATAGTATTCCGGACAGAAATGCATGAGTGAATGTAACCAAAAGGATACAGCAGACAAAGCCAAAATGAGAAACATTCTATTTTTTTAAAAAGACAAAACAAAGAGTTCATTCTTTTAAAATGCCATCATAAAAGCAATGAAAGATTGAGGAATTGCTCCAGACTGAAAGAGACTAAAACAATATTATACAACTAAATGCAATATGAGATCCAAGATTGGATCATGTACCAGAGGGAAAAAAATGCACAAAGGCTATTATTGGATCCACTGACAAAAATGAAATACAGACAATAGATTAAAGTATTGTAACAAAGTAAAATTTACTGAAACTGATAAGTATTACGGTAATAAAAGATTTTCCTAAGAAAATATGATTTTATGAAAATATGACGTATTCAGGGGTAAAAAGTGAAGGTTATACAATTTATTCTCAAATGGTTAAAGGAAAAAAGTATATATATGTATACACACACACACATACATTCATACAGAGAGAAATAGAAACAGTATAATTCATAAAGCAAATGCAGCAAAATACTAACAATAGGTGAATCTATGTAAAGGGCAAATAAGTATTCTTTATAAGTCTTTTGACTTCCCAATAAGTTTGAAATAATTTCCAAATAAAAAGGCTTTAAAAAGAATGCACAATTAAGACTTTTTCAGACAAATAAAAGCTAAAACAATTAGTCCTAACAGCACACCTGCACTAAAAAGAAATATTAAATAAAACTTCTTCAGGAAAAAGAAAATGACCCCACTTGGAAATATGGATCTACCCAAAGGAATGAAGAATACTGGAAATGGTAAACGTGTAGGTAAAAACGAAAGACTTTCTTTTCCATTTTTAATTTTCTTTAAAAGAAAACCGACAGTTTAAGGCAAATATGCTAGCAAGATATTATGGAGTTTATAATATATATAGAAGAAAAATCTCTGATAAGAAGAAAAGGATGTAAAGGGGAAATGAAAGTATATTGTTTCACTGTTTTAATGTCCACACATTATATGTGAAGGTAGACTATGTTAAGTTAAAGATACATATGGTAAACTAAAACAATAAAACAAAGAGGTATGGCTAATAAGTCAATATCAGAGATAAGATGGAAAAACAAAAAACAAACAAAGAAAAAACCTCTATCAATCCAAAAGAAAGAAAGAAAAAAAACACAAAAAAATGGATAGGACAAAGAAAACAAAGAGCAAGATGTCAGATTTAAACCCAATCAAATAGATCAAATGAAATAAAAATGGTCTAAACCCTACAATTTAAAGGTAGAGCTTATAATTAGAATTGGAGAGCAAATCCAAACCATATACCACCTACCCCCCCCCCAAAAAAAAACCACAACACACTGTAAATATAATGATGCAAATAGTTTTAAAGAAAAAAAATAAAGTAAGATAAATTAGAGTGGCTATACTAATATCAGATAAAGTAGATTTCAACACAAGGACTATTACCAGAGATAAAGAGGAATATTATAGGTTGGCTATAATAAAAAAGACAGATAACAAGTGTTGGTGAGGAGGAGAAATTGGAACCCTCATACTTTGCTAAAATGTAAAATGGTGCAGCCACTTTGGAAAAAGAGTCCTTGAAATGTTAAAATAGACTTACCATATGACCCAGCAATTCCACTCCTAACTATATACTCAAGAAAAATAAAACCTATGTCTACTTAAAACTTTGTACAAGAATGATCATAGCAGCATTATTCATAATAGCTGAAAAATGGAAACATCCCAGATATTAATCAAATGAAGAACAGATAAAACAATGGGACATATCCATATAATGGAATATTATTTCACAATGAAAGCATTGAGGTACTGATGCATCCTATAACCTAGATAAACCTTGAAAACATTATGTTTAAGTGAAAGAAGTCAATCACAAAAGACCACATATTATATGATTCGATTTATATGGAATCTTCAAAATAGGCAAATCTAAAGAAGCAGAAAGTAGATCAGTGGTTGCTTAGGGCTGGGAGGAAATGAAAATTGACTGCTAACGGGTATAGGGCTTCTTTTTAGGGTGATGAAAATGTTCTAAAATTGATTGTGTGTGATGATGGTACAATTTTGTAAATATACTAAAAGCCATTGAACTGTATAGTTTAAAAGGGTCAACTGTAATGATAAGTGAATTGTTATCTCAATAAAACTGTAAGAATTCAATGAAAGGGAAAAAAAACCATATGATCGTGTCAACAGATGCAGAATAAGAATTTGACACAATTCAACACTTCTTCATTATTCTCAGCAAACTAGGAACAGAAGAAACTTCCCTAACCTCATAAAGGGCATATATAAAAACGTACAATAATCATACTTAATGGTAAAAGACTGAATATTTTACCTACAAGATTGGGAAAAAGAAAAGGATGTTTGTCCACACCCCTTCTATTTAACATTGCTCTGACGGTTCTAAACAGTGTAATAAGGTAAGAAAAAGAAATAAAAGTCACATACATTAAAAAGAAGTAACTTTTCGCCCTGGTTTTATTGACCGGCAACATGACTGTATACATAAAAATAGTGAGTCCCACAAGTTCACAATATACAAGGTAAGTATACAAAAATCAACATATGAAAATGATTCCTTAAAATAGTAATGAACACAGAGATAATGAAATAAAAAATAATACCATTTACAACAGCACCAAAATCATGAAATATTTAGGGATAATTTAACAAAATTTTTACATGTAGAAAACATGTACACAGAAAACTAGAAAATACTGCTGAGAAAAATTAAAGAAGATCTAAATAGAGATGTTCCATGGTGTAGATACTGTTGATATCAATTTTCTCCAAGTTGATCTACAAATTCAATATAATCCCAATCAAAATCCCAGACTTCTTTTTTTGTAAAAATTCATAAATTCCATTACCATTTATATGGTAATAGAAAGGGCCAAGTACAGACAAAATAATTTTTAAAAAGAACAAAGTTGGAGGACTTACACTACCTGATTCCAAAACTTAAAAAGTAGAGTAATCAAGCCTCTGGCATTGGCAAAAGGATACACTATATAAATCAATGGAACAAAATATATGCTAGATATATTTGCATGCCTTGTATGTCCAATGGCTTTTTGACAAGGGGGCAAATTAATTCAATAGGGAAAGGATAGTCTTTTTAACAAATGGTGCCGGAAAAATTAGATACCCATATTAAAAATATAAATCTTGACCCTTACCTCACAATCAGTGGAAAAAATAACTGAAAATGGATTTAAACTTAAAAATAAAAGCTAAAACTATAAAACTTTTAGGGGAAAAAATGGGAGGAAAACTTCATCAAAATTAAAAGCTTTTACTCTTCAAAAGACACTATTAAGAAACACATTAAGAAAATGACAATGCAAGCCATATTCTAGGAAAAAATATTCACAATATATATTCTTGATAAATGACCAGTATACAGAATACATAAAGAACTCTAATAAGTCAATAAAAACTTTTTTCTTTTAAATAGGCAAAATATCTCAACATACCCCTTAACAAAGAAAATGTACAAGTAGCAAATAATAAAATAAAAAGATGCTTGACATCATTAGTCTCAGGGAAATAAAAATTAAAACCACCAGGAGGTACAAATACACACTCAGTAGAATGGCTAAACTTAAAAAGACTGAAAATGCCAACATTGGCAAGGATGTGGAACTCATACAATGCAAAATGGTACGGCCACTTTGGAAAACAGTTGGTAGTTTCTCATATTTTTTAAGTATATGCTTACCATATGATCCAGAAATTCCACTACTGAATTCAAGAGAAATGAAAACATATGGCCACACAAGGACTTGTAAGCCCATGTTCATAGCAGATTTATGCACAATATCCAAAAATTAGAGATAGCTCAACTGTCCATCAATAGGCTGTAAACAAATTGTGGTACAGCCACATAGTAGAGCACTGCCAGCAACAGAAATGAATGAACTACTGATATATGAAGCAATGTAGCAGTTTGATATTATTGACGAATTCCAAAAAGAAATATTGAATTATGTTTGTAAACTGGTCTTTTCCTCTGTGCATATTAGAGGGTATTGGATTCAGAGGTTTTACTTTTACTTGATTAAATTATGATTAGGACTCTGATTGGGCCACCTTAGTAGGATGTTGAGTCCCCGCCCCTTGGTGGGTGGGGACCCACAGATAAGAGACATGGCAAAGGACAGAGTTGGAGTCTTAACGCTGAGTTGTGGAGCTGGAGCCCTGGGAAGTAAGCACACAGAGGAGCCTGGTTGTGAGGAAAGAGAAAAGGCTCCAGGAAGAAAAACAGGCCATTCGCCTGATAGTCTACAGCTGGCCTTGTGGAGATAGCAGAGGAGCTGAGCCTGGAAAGAAGCAAGCCCTGGGAAGAAAGGAACCCAGGAAACCTGAACCGTCAAAGACGTCGGCAGCCATTTTGCTCCAACACATGGCAATAGACTTTGGTGAGGGAAATAACTTATGCTTTATGGCCTGGTAACTGTAAGCTTCTACCCCAAATAAATACCCTTTATAAAAGCCAACAGATTTCTGGTATTTTGCATCAGCACCCCTTTGGCTGACTAATACACACAGGATACATGTAACAATATGGATGAATCTCAAAAGGATTGTGTCAAGTGAAAGAAGCCAGATACAAAAGAATACACACTGTATGAAATGTACAACTCCATTTACCTGGAATTCTAAAGAAAGCAAAACCATAAGAAAGAAAAGAAATCAGTATTTCCTGGGTCCTTAGAGTAAGGCTAGGGAATTTACTCCAAAAAGGCAGAGAAACTTTTTTGATTGTAGTGATGGTTAAATGACATTTAATAAATACATTTGTCAAAACTCATCTAACTGTACAATTTTTAAAGGGTGAATTATATTGTAAGTAAATTATATCTTAATAAAAAATGCACACTCAAAAAGTGAACATAGCAAAGCCACTGGATGCAAGGACAATATATAAACATCAGTTGTATTTTTATATATAAGCAACAAATTAATAGGAATTGACATTTTAAAATAGGACACATATAAAAACATAAAGAAAAATCAAATACCTAAAATATGTCTAAGAAAAGATGTATTAAGACCTTTACACTAATAACTACAAAAATTAAAGAAATGAAAGACAAATAAATGACAAGATAAACCATATTCATGGGTGAGAAGACTCAAATACTGTACAGATGCCAACTGTCCCAAAATTGGCCTATAGATTCAATGCAATCCCAATCAAATCCAAAAGGGTTTTGGTTTCATGGTGGATATTTACAAGTTTGTAAAATTTATATGGAAATGCAAAGGGCCTAGAAAAACCAAGGGAATCTCGAAGAACAACAAAGCTGAAAGCAAAACCTACTATGAAAGTAGAGTGATTAAGACAGTGTGTTACTAGAACAAGGATAAATGGCCAATGGAACAAAGCAATCAGACTCACATATATACAGTGACCTAATTCTCAACAAAGATGCACTGGCAATTCAGTTGGGAAATGGTGTTTTTTTTTTCAATAAGTTGTGCTGCACCAATTGGCTACCAATATGGAAAAAGACAAAAGTATCTTGCACTCTACCTCACATTATATGCTAAAACCAATTCCAGATAAATTATAGATCTAAATGTAAGAACAAAAACAATAAAGCTCTCAGAAGAAAACAAGAGAATATCCTCATTATCTTGCAATAGGAAAGGATAAAAAGGACATAAAAAGCATTAACCAAAACGGAAAATGTAATGAATTAGACTACATTAAGAATTTTTATTCTTCAAATGATGCCTTTAAAAGAATGAAGAGGTAAAGTGAAAGAAGAGATTAAATATATACATACACAGCAAAAGTCTGCATCCAGAAAATTCCAAGAACTCCCACATTATTAATAAGAAAAAAAGAGACACCTAGCAGAGAAAATTTGAGAATTAAACAGGTATTGCACACAAAAAAAGAGATAACCAGGTAACCAATAAACATAATAAAAATGTGCTTAATATCCTAAGTCTTTAGGGAAATGCAAATTTAAAACATAATGAGATACTACCATGGCCTTGTCAGAATGGCTAAATGAAAAGTTGACAAGGTTGTCACGGATGTGCAACAACTGATAGTCTCATACCCTCTTGATGAGGGGGTGTACACTGGTACTGAATTTTACAAAAAGGTGAACATCTGCAAACCATATAACATAACAATTCCCCTTCTAGGCATATATATCCAACAGCAAAGTGTGCTGATGTGCACCAAGGGACATATAAAAGATTACTCACAGCAGCATTACTCTTAATAGCCAAAGAGTGCAAACAATCCAAAGGCCCATTAACCACTGAATGGACAAATAAAATCTGATACATTTACGCAATGGAATACCATATAGCAACAAAAATGAAGAAACCACAACTGTAAACAAAAATGTGGGATGAATCTTAAAACCATAATGTTGCACAAACTAAGCCAGACTCAAAAGAATACATAAACTATGGTTCCATTTTTATAAAGATCTAGAGACAAAATTAATATATGGGTATCAGAGTCAAGATAGTGATCATCTGTAAGAATGAAGGGGGTTAGTGATTGGGAGTAGGGATGACAGGGATTTCTGGGATGCTGGTAATCTATTTCTTTATCTGAGTAGGAGTAACACTTTGTTTAATTCATCAAAGAATATACTTATAACCTGTACATTTTTCTATTTATATGAAACACTTCAATTTTTAAAAGACTAGACAATTTTATATATGATAATAGAAAGATATCCAAAACATGTCGTTAAAAAGTACAAACCATAAAAAAATGTATAATACTAACATTTTTATAAAGTGAAATGATCAAGGATATGTTTATATATAATAATAAAAATGGTAATATTTATTGAATGCAAATTACTTGCTAGGTATTGTAGTAGGCACCTTACATACATTTCATCCTTTATTCGTTTCAAAAACACTATAAAAAAGGTAGGATTGTAACCCTTATTTTATGTATGAGAAAACTGAGTTATGAAGAGATTAAGTAACTTGTCCAAAATTACCCAGTCATAAAGCAGCAAAACTGGAATTATAACCCAGGCTCTCTGGATCCACTCTTAGCCACCACACTATCTCTGGAAAGATACATAAGAAACTGGCAATAGTGAGTGCCTCTCAGTAAGGGATTTGGGGACTGGGAGACAGGATGAAAGGAAGGCTTGCTTATCATAGTATATTCTACATACCTGACTGAATGAATATATTGTATATATTATCTGTTATCAAAACTGTATTTATTGGAGGATTGTAGGAAGAGAGTGGAGTAGTATGGTAGTTTGATATTATTTAGGAATTCCAAGAAAAGATATTTGATTATGTTTATAAACTGGTCTGTTCCTCTGGGTGTGATACCCTTTGATTGTATTAGATTCAGCTGAGATGTCTTTGATTAAATTATATTAAGATTAGGGCTTTGATTCAACCATGTCAGTAGAGTGTAACAGTCCTCATCCCCTTGGTGGTCTATATAACGGACATTCAGAGAGGGAGATACACAGAGAAGATACACAGAGGAAGAGAGACAGCTCCATAGACATGGCAGAGACCCCAGGAATAGAGAGAGCCATTAGCCTGATAGCTGACAGCTGGCCTTGTGAAGAGACCAGAGCAGCTGAGTCTGGAAAGAAACGAGCCTCAGGAAGACAAGATAAACCCTATGCCAGCCTACAGCTGACATCAGAAGCCTTAAGAGAGAAGAGGAGGGCTGAACCCTTGCAGACATCGCCCGCCATCTTGCTTCAACACGTAGTGTAGCAGTTTGGCATTATTTATGAATTCCAAAAACAGATATTGGATTATGCTTGTAAACTGGTCTGTTCCTCTGGGCATGATTAAATTATGATTAGGGCTTTGATTGGGCCATGTCAGTAGGACATAGAGTCCCTGCCCCTGTCACCAGAAATCTGTTGGTTTTTATAAATGGTATTTATTTGGGGTAAAAGCTTACAGTTAC
>JAQZBX010096655.1:0-11777 GCA_029593785.1 Cabassous unicinctus
GTATATATGTGAGGGTTTGGGAACTGGACTGTGATATAAAGTGTACTTTTTTTTACAGAGAATTAGGATCAAAACACTTTTCAAAGGCACTGGTTAAGAAGGCAGACTCTGAAGTCAGACTGATCGTGGTCAAGTTGCAAAACCTCTCTGTGACTCGGTTTCCTCATCTATAAAATGGGGATAATAACAGTGCTCATTTCAGAGAGAATTGTATGGATGAAATGAGTTCACACTGTAAAGTGCTTCAGGGTTTGTAGCAGAGGCCCCCAGTGTCCCCCAGTGTCTCCTTGGCCGACCCTGAGGGCCCCTGCAGACAGTTCAGGTCCCCAGTATATGCCAACAGCTTTCTGAGTCTCTCTCCTGGGGGTGCCCTCTGGCCATGAAAATGTGCTTAGCACAAGTGCACAGCAGGCAAAAAGTATGGTAAGGTAATGCCCCCGGAGCACGGCTCTGCCGGTGAGGAAAGGGAGATGGTGGATAAATGCCCCAGCCTTGTCTCCCTGCCGTGAGGCGACTGTGAGGTGAGATCCACTCAGTCTCGCTGAGGGTGCCCGGCGGAACTGAGCCCCATTTACCCACCTCTTGCATTAGCACACATTTTTCTGACTCTCTGTCTCCTTCCCAGCCTCTGACTCTGCTTCCTGGGATCCACCCCCTACATAAGCTTCTTGTGCCTAAATCCTTGTCGTGGGGTCTAATTTTATTTTGGATGAACTCAAATGGATCGTGGCACAAAGTAAGTGCTGGATGAATGTCAGGTATTACTGACCGTGTTCCTCTGCTGTAGGACTCGGACCAGCGCTTTCTGTGCATCGCCTCATTCACCCTCATGCCAACCCCGTGAGGCAGGAACTGTGATCGTCACCAATTTCTAGATAAGGAAACCGAGGCTCGGAAGAGTTAAGCACCTTCATTCCGATTCCCCTGTCTCCAAGCCCTTGCCCTCAACCTCGGCACTGCAAAGGCATCCCTATCCATTTAAACCAAAAAAGCACCCTGTCAATTAGCTACTGTTGTTGCTCCCATTTTACAGAGGGACAGTCTGGGTAAGTAAAGAGCTCTGTACTCATGCTATTCACGGCCAGGCCTGCACCAGCGCCTGGGCCTCCTGACGCCTGGTCCCGTGCTTCCCACACCAGCTGCCTTCCAGTGCCCGGAGAACAGCAGGCATGGGAGAGGTCCTTTCCCTTAAATAAAAGGCCTTATTTCCCCCTGGCCAGCTGTTCAGCAAGGCTGCAGCATGGGAGAGAGGTAGGGTGCAGGTGAAAAGAAGGGGCCATTTCAGGAGGTTTCCTCGCTCTTCTAGATAGATAGAGGTCTGTTCAAATGCTCGTACCTCAACTTGCCAGAAATGGGGCTGATGACCTGATAGTAAGTCTCTCCAGTCACTGCTGGCCTTAATGCTCATCTCCCCATCCTTCTCTCCAGCAGCCCCACCATTTCCATCAAGGTACGCCTAGTTGTCTGTGCCTTTGGTCTAAGCCCCACCTGCATAAAACTCAATACGATTTTTTCACTGCGTGTCTGCTGCCTCAACTTCCTCATCTATTAAATTGGGATAATCATTGTATCCTTTTCTTGGGGTGCTGTGAGATTAAATGAGCTAATTGTACAAATCACATATCTGACAAAGGACTCATGTTTAGATTATGTAAGGAACTCTCAAAATGCAACAATTAAAAAAAAATCCAATACGAAATTAAGCAGACATGGAGAGACATTTTACTGAAGAGGATATACAGATGGCAAGTAGGCACATGAAATCATGTCCACATCACTGGCCATTAGGGAAAGGCAAAGTAAGACCATGATGAGACATCACTTTATACCTCTCAGAATAGCTAAAATAAGAATTAAGGACAACATCCAATACTAGCAAAGATGTGAAGAAACTGGATCACTCAGACATAGCTGGTGGGGCTGCAGCTATTTGGGAAAACATTTTTTTACTCTTTCTTTAAAAAAGTAAACATACACTTACCTTATGACCCAGCAACTGCGCTCCTGGGCATTTATCCCAGACCTGTCCATGAATGTTTATAGCTTTATCTGTAATAACCCCAAACTGGACACAATACAGATGTCCTTCAATGGGTGAATGGTTAAACAAACTAGGGTACATCCACACCATGGAGTAAAAACAGAACAAATTATTGATACAGGCAACAACTTGGATGGACGGCAAGTCATTTTGCTAAATGAAAAAAAGCCAACCTTTAAAGGTCACATGTTATATGATTCCATTTTTACATAACATTGTCTAAATGACAAAATTATAGAGATGGAAAAGACATCAGTGGTTGCCAGGAGTTAGAGATGGTGGAAGGGAGAAGAGGGTGTGTGACAAATGCAGGCCCTCTTTGGGGTAAAAGAATAGTTCTATATGTTGATTGCAGTGGTTACATAAACCCACACATGATAAAATGAGTTAGAACTATACACACACGTACTAATGGCAAATCCCTGGTTTTGATAGCATACTATAATTATGTAGGATGTAGCCATTGGGGGGGAATTTGGGTGAAGGGTACATGAAACCTCCCTGTACTACCTTTGCAACTTCCTATGAATTTATTATTATTTCAAAATAAAAAATTTAAATGAACTACTTATAAAGAGCTTAGAGTAGTGCCTGGTACATAGTAAGCACTCAATCAATATTAGCTCTCATTATTATTTCATACAAGCCATCTTATTTAATGCTCACAATAACCCTGTGGGAAAATATATTTTTCATCCCCATTTTACAGATAGGAATGCTGAGACGCAGACACATTAGGTAACTTGTCTCTGTTTGCATATCAGAAAGATCCAGGAATTGAGGCCCAAATCCATGGGCTTCCTACATACATACAGGTACAAAGACCAGTAAGATAAAAATCAAGCTTATAATATAGTGGAGGAGATGACAAGCATAACTCAACCCAAGCAGAACGCCATGCGAGCTGTATAAATTCTTAGGGGAGACAGGAGAGGGAATAGCAAAAAATTCCAGCTGGAAAGATGTAGGATGTCCTCCTGGAGAAGGTGGCACTCGGGATTGTTTTAAAGAATGAGTCAGAGCTTACTAGGTGTGAGGAGGGATGGGAGGGTGCATTCCAGGCAAAGAGAACCTGATCTGTAGGGAGTGGGAGTGCTTAGGGGACAGTGACAAGCTACAGTAGCTGAGACAGAAGGTGTGTGGCCAGAGGCAGATGCAGAGTAAGGAAAAGCAGAGGGCAGTCAGTGAAGACAGGCTCTGAATGGCAGCTGTGGACTGGGCTTGCTCTCCCAGCTTTTGCTTATTATGTCCTCCAAAGCCTGCTTGGAAGCCAAAGGCCAACTTCTAATGTGTGTGTGCGGTTTAGTCAGCGTATACAAAGGGCTATCCATCTGTTAATGCTGAAAAAGCCAGGCAGTGCTCTACAAGGTTCTTGGACCCCAAGCAGCAAGGGAACTTTCCATTTCAGGACCTCAAGATAAAGTTTTCCAGGGTCCTCACAAGGTTCATCTCCTGAAGGCAAGCCCCTGTCTTTTGGTGGGTCCTAGGGTCCCACAGCAGTTATCCTGGGTTTTGGAATTTTATCTTTCAGCAATAAGTCATGAACTATCATCACACTTGTACTTACTTATCTTTCCTCCTTGATAATAACCTCTCTGAGGTTAAGATCCATGTCTGCCTGGTACATCATTCAACCCAGGTTGGAGCCAGCCACACAGAGGTGTTCATATCCAACTTCATTTGATTCAGTACCTATTTGTAGGACACCTGCCAAATGCAGGTACCTGTGCTAGGGCTTGAAGATGACAGAAGATCCTGGCACAGACCCTTAGTGGAGAAGAAGCAACCACAATGCACCATACCCCAGGCCACGGCACTGCCTTATTGTTTACAGAGACAGAGGGATGAGAATCTACCCTGGACTGTGACCAGTGTAGACACGCACATTTGCATAGTTTGTCTTTAAAAGTGCAGAGGGGACATTTGCTTGCTTGGGTCTTGAAGCCCAGGATTGTTGCTCAAATAACTTCATCACCTCTCCGCTTCCAATATGGTTTGCTTTGACCAGACTCTCCCTGGGGCCTGGCTGAATGATGCTTTTGAAAAATGGATTTTGAGTTGTAAAGGACAGCCTTTCCAAATATATTCTCAAGCTTTGGAAGGAAGGATTGGATAAAGGGACCTCAGTGATCCTCTGGCACAATTGCTTTCAAAACTGGGTTTCCTGGAGTGTAGGTGACTTTGGGTGGGCTGAGCCCTGGGGAGGGGGATGTTGAGGGCCTGGGCTCAGTCTCCACCTGCTCAGCCAGAAGAGCCCAATGTAACATTTTTTACATAATGAAGTTTCAGATATGTTTGAAGAAAAATGGCAAGGCTTACAGTTTAAAACCCACTAGCTAGTCCAATACAATTATCGAATAATAATAATGCTTAATAGCTGGTTTTGAGTGTTTGGTGTGTGTCAGACACTGTTTAAAGTATTTTACATGCATTATCTCATTTACTCTTCACAGTAACTCTAAAAATAGGTACTATTATTATCCCCATTTTACAGAGGAGAAAATTAGGGCACTAAGGTTAAATAATTTGAACAGGGCACACAGATTATAAACGATGGAGCTGGGCTTTGAGACCACACAGCTGACTCCTGGGCCCCCACAATTTACTACTACACGGTATTGAGGATGTTGGGGCCCAGAGAGAGGCAGGGACCTGCCCCAGGTCCCACAGTGAGCTCACGGGCAGAGCTGAGGCTCCTGATTCCCTGACACTCTCCTTTCCCCTCTCCCCCTCCATCCGTTAGCTACCTCCTAGAACAGACTCACAAGTGGTTTTAAATAGACCAGCTCTTGGATACCAAGCATCTGCACTCCCACGCTGGGAGCAGCTGAGAAGTACAAAGCTGCTGGCTGCTGCTGTGCCTCAGGGACCCCGCTGTTCTGAATGGGGCTGCAGCTTCCTCATGGTCTATAGCCTCATTTTCCCCTCTCTACCCTGATAAAGTTGAGGATTTGGGGCACGGCGTTGCAGGCGCTTCACGGCCTGCTCTCCACCCAGCCTCACTTCCCTTTGTGCCCCCCCCTCCACATACAACCTTGTGATTACAGACACGTATACACCCTGCCCCTGTGCCTATGCTGTTCCCTCTGTGGAATGCCCTTCCTGCCTTGCCAGCCTGGCATCTCCTCTTCAGGGCTCCTCTCTCATGTGCCCTGAAACCCCTGACCTCCCTCCCAAGAATCCATCATGCCCACCTGGGCACTCACCCTAGCACAGCATGGATCACCCTGTACTCTAACCACCAACTGACTCCATTTCCTTGATTCAAAGACATGCAGCTGGTCCCATTTCTAATTTACTAAAATTGAGTTGGTTCTTACATGTGGTGGTTTGAGCCTTTTGTGGATCCCAGAAAATCCTGTTCTTAAAGCTAATCCATTCCTGTGCATGTAAACCTATTATAAGTGGGAACTTTTGATTAAATTACATCAGTTAAGGGCCTTTGATTAGATAGCGTGACCTAGCATGTGTCTTACTCCTCTTACTGGAGTCTTTTATAGAGGAATAAAGAGCCACAAGCACAGATAAAAGCTGGAGAGACAGAAGGAACCCAGAAGCTGAAATCAGCGGAACACAGAAGCTGAGAGGAAGCCGCTTTAGCCAGAAGCTGAAAGTAACCGAGGCCCAGAGGAGAGCGGAGGGACAAGCAGATGCCAACATATGCCTGATCGCCCACAGCTGCAGCTCAGGAAGAAGGAATCTTTGATGATGCCTTGATTTGGACACTTTCATTGCCTCAAAAGTTAATAAATCCCCAATATAAAAGCCACCCATTTCTGGTATATTACTTTGGCAGCATTTAGCAAACTAAAACATTATATATATGTTTCTGATTAATTTGGGAGTAATTCTTTTCTCCTGAAAAGCTGGTATTAAATAAAGAGTTTTGCAACAAATGCTGTCTTAGGATCCAGGTAATACATGACTTTAAAAAAAAAAAAATTTATTGAACTATATCATTCATACATGAACATACCTAAACTATAAGCGTTCAGTAAACATCATGAACTTACAAAACAAACATGCATAACATCATACAGGGTTCCCACATATCACCCGCCCACAAACACCCTGCATTGTTGGGAAACATTTGTTAACAAATCATGAAAGAGCATGGTCAAAGTATTACTACTAACTATAGTCCAAATTTTCCTCCCTGATACATTTTTTTAAGGATTTATTTATTTTTTATTTACCTTTATCCATTTTCAGCCCCCACCCCTGCCCCGTTTTTGCTGTTTTTGTGTCCATTCGCTGGGTGACTCTCTGTGTCTGTTTCCTGCCCTCTCTTCTCATCCTTCTCCTCCTGTGTTCACTGGGATTCGATCCTCAGAATTTCCGATGTGGGAGAGAGGCATCCTACCGCCTGCGCCACCTTAGTTCCTGGTTTTTCTGTGCGTCTCGTCTTTGCTCTTCCTTGTGTCACTCTTCTGTTATATCATCATCTTGCTGCGTGGCTCGCAGGGCCTGGCAGCGCACCCACGCACGGGGCCTGGTGGTCCACGAGCCTTCTGTATATTTCTTTTTTTTATTTTACTGGAAGGTCCCGGGGATCCGAACCCAGGTCCCTCCATTTGGGAGATGGATGCCCAACCACTGAGCCACAGCCGTTCCCCTGCTATATCTCTTAAGGTTGACCAAAGATACCCAAAGTTACAGTCTTTTCCCATACAGGATGGTCATATAATAAATTGGGCTTAGTTTATCACCAGCATTCTAAAAACCAGACCTAGGGAGAAAAACTAGGTCTGGGGACACATGCATGGTTTCTAATATAGTGAATGTTTAGCCTACCCTGATTATCACAGAATAAGGACAGTGAGAATACTAGCATAATACATAACTTCTTTGTCTCCCTCCAGACGGTGAGCTCTCCCAGTTTGGGGGCCATGATTGTGTAGCTCTGGACTCCTCACCGCCAGCACAGGGGAAGCACAGAGGAGGTACCAGGTGGTGGTGAGTCCTGGTGCTCACAGGCTGGATGGCACCTTGCATGCCGAGGTCACCATGGGAGGCCTGTGGGGCTCTTAACTCCAGGGCATCCTAGAGACCCAGCAGAGCCGCCAGCCTCAACCCCATGCTCACTGGGTTCTTAAAACTACCTCATGGTGCAGGATCTGGAAAGAAACTTGGGCAAAAAACAGCAGGCTTTATTTCCCTTCTCTAAGCTGGCACAAATGGGGTTGACCGAGCCCAGCAGGAAGTACTTGAGTTTCAGATTCCAAAGGGCACCTTGCCTCATGCTCTGCCTCCATGCTTCTCTCTCAGAAGTAGCCACAATCAGTGCCCAGACCCTAGCTCTTAGCTCTCTTGAATTGCTACTCTAACTCAAACATGTATTTTTAACTACATTGTATAGCTTTAAAAGAGTTCTTGGATTTGGGTATCAAAAGGAAATGTTTATGAGCCAGGAATCAGTCCTTCCCCTAAGTCAGTTGCCTTCAACTCAAACTATAAGCCTTGTCTATGAGAGGGACTTCAAAAGCACTTTTAAACCCAATTTTCAAAATTTGAGAGGAACTGGAATGCCTCCACGAGACATTCCCAAGTCCCTTTGCCTGGGGAATCAACATGGATTCAGGACATTTCTCTAAGCAGCCAGAGGCCCTGTGCCTGGTTTTCAGTACCAACTGGTTGCAGCTCCCCACAGGAGCAGGCAGTGCATTAACCACCTGGCAAAGAGAACTCAGCAAGGAATGGGAACCCAGCTCCCCAGCTGGGTCAACAGCATGAGTCAGAGTGCCGCATAAATAAATAAATCCCATTCATAAATATCCTTTCATCCAAGTTTAAGAGCTTTCAAAGCCATAAAGCCAGAAGACCTACAATTGTCCAATTAGAGGTTTTACCCAGGAAAACACACGTTTTCAAAGTCACTGTTTGGTCCCTATGGCAGGAGTGTAGCTGGGCTGGTTTGGGATGCTGAGCCTCCGGTTTTATAGTGCTTTCCACTTCAGGCAGACGGGACAGAGGCCTTCTAAGAGCCTCCCACCTCCAAGGTGAAGTCAGTGAGGGGCCTAGAAACACCCAAAGCCAATCACTCCCGTGAGAACTCAGAAAAAGCTAGGATTTTCCTAAACCAGCTCAGCAGGGAGGGCAGTAATAGCTAACATGTACTGAATGATAACAGTTTACTATTTATTATTATTGAGTGCCAGGCCCTGTTCTAAACCCATGACACACATTATTGCATTTAATCTTTGTTTCCACTCTGGCTATTCCTGCAACATTCCCCACCTCCACCCCCAGATGAGGAAATTGAAGCTTGGAGAGGTACACCAACATGATCAAGGTTATATAGCCCAGTGAGGGGCAGAGATAAGATTTGAATTCAGGTCCACTGATTCTAAACCACTTTAACCTCTACACTCTATTACCATCTGTGAACCCATGGGGCCCTCACCCTCGTTCTGTTTGGTCAGGTAGGCTGTATTGGGAAGGACATATGGATGAATGGTGAGGAAGGGTATTCCATGAGCAGTGGGGGCTCAATTGAAAAGCACAACTGATGAGGGGAGCCAAGGCTTGGAGAGAGGCCCCAGGATATGCCAAGCACTATGCTAAGTGCTTCTCCTAGATTATCATGCTAAAATTCCTGTAACAGTCCTGCAAACTAAGTGTTATCATACCCATTTTATACCCGAGGCAACTGAGGCTGAGAGAAGTTAAAAAACTTCCCCAAGATCACACAGCTCAGAAGTGGCAGAGAGTAGAGTCCATCCCAGCTCAGAAACACGATGCTGGTTGCTGAGCTCACCCACCTGTGTGCATCCTGTGGCATTGATTCTGGAGAAGGATTTCCTTTCTATCAAACTCTAACTGTACTTGTACACATTTAATTGACAGCCTTGGTAGTCCTTGGTAGGCTTCCACACCACATTTACTAACTGGCTGAGTAATCCTGGGCACGTCCCTAACCCTCAGAGCTTCAATTTCCACATCCAGAAAATGGGAATGATACCTAACAGTGTAGGTGCACATCGAAATGACAGGTTTTGACTTTTTTTTTTTTTTAAAGAGGCAGAACACTTTTTAAAAAAATGATGAAAGCAGTTTTTTTTGGCTGAAGCAGGATTGAGGGTGTCCAAGAGATGGCTTTTTAGTTCCTTCTGTCTCCCTGAGGAGGCTTTGAGTGGAAGCTCTTGAAAAGAAATGAAAAACAAACCTGCATATCCAAGTACCTCTGGCCCAGAAAGCCTTCGGGAAACATGAGTTCCTGCCTGGCGCTGCCCTGCCTTGTTCTCTCAGCCTGGCCTGCCTTCTCCCCCACCCTGACCAGTCTCTCCCAGCCTGCTCCAGCAGGCCCTGCAGCTCCCAGGCTCCCACCACTGTAACTCTCTGCAGCCCTCCTCAGCAAAAACTATGTGGGGATCCAGAGGGAGACCCCACCTTCCCAGGGCTGAGCGGGCCGCTTCCTTTGCCCAGCACATTCCCTAGAAACCAGCATAGGCTATGTCCAGTGGGGTGCTGCAAGGTGGGGGGTTCAGCTGTCTAAGTAGCCACCTCTCTTTAGAAGCCACATGGCCACCTGACAATCCCACCACGGCAAACCCCCGTTACGGTAAGAGGGTTCCTATCTGTTTGCAATGTCAGAAGGTGAATAGCCAGCCTTGGGAATGACCTGACAAACATTAGAGCTAGAAGGCAGACAATGTCAGATCCTGTGTTTCCCAAAGTATGTACTGTGGAACACTAGCCCACAGAATATACCACGAGCAGAGGATTCTGTGGTGGCAAAGTTCAGGAAATGCTGTGCACGACATCCCCTCTTGGAGATTTACAATGACAGTCAGCATTCCCCAGGCTCTCAGAAGAAGCCCTGCCTGTGTTTGATAAGAGTCTCACCAAACTGCTTGAGCAGGGAACCATTTTGGGGTGTGTGTGTGTGATACGTCTCAGGCAGAATCCATGGTTCCTATCATATAGTGGAAGTAGTAGTCTGTAAATCTGCAAAAAGTACTTGGGAAAATGTCCATTCCTTCAATTAATATCTGTTAAGAGCCTGCTATATACCAAGTACTGGGGACACTATGATCAGCAAAAACAGGCATGTTTTTGCTATTGTGGGATTCACCATCAAGACCAAGGTTTGGTCAGCTTTTGCTGTAAAGGGCTAGGTGGTAAATATTTTAGGTTTTGCAAGCCGTACGGTCTCTGTAGGGCAACTACACAACATGGCCATGGTGGTGAGAAAGCAGCCAGGTAAACGAATGCTTATGGCCAGGTTTGGCCCATGGGCCTTGGTTTGCTGACCCCTGATCTAGATGGGCGAAATAGTCCATAAATCAATGTTAACTTACCATCGCATAAGTGCTACCAAAGAGAGGTATCTGAGAGTGTATGCCGGGGGAACAGGCCTCAGGGGTGGTGGCTTGGACAAGGTCTCCAGACGCACACTGCCTCCCTGGTCATCGGGGTATCTCCTCTGGAAGCTGAGGTCAGTCCTGCAGCCCTGCTAGAAGCTCGATGACAGTGGACACCACTCAGGGAGCAGCCCAGCATTTCTGCAAGGGCCTGGCTTAAACGTCCACTACCAGATCACTGGCTCATTTCTCCCCATCAGGGCCTGTCTCTCACAGCTCCTTCTGGAAAGTCGTTATGGCAGCTGCAGCAGCATGCGCGGCGTTAATTTATTAAAATCCTGGCTTGTAAAAGCCGATCTCGCAGGAGGAGCCAGAGGAGGCAGGGGCCTGCTACACTGGAGATGGCGAGAACTGCTATTTTCTTCTCTTGCAGCCACAAAAGGAAAAGCTGGCGAGGTCTTTGGAGAAGGGGTGGTTGGTGGGGAGGGGACGCTGCTGGATTTAATAGCAGGAATACGAGTCATTTGTCTTATTGTAGAAGAGATGTGTATTTGGATGCAGAAAAATGCTCTGGATCCTTTCTTTCATCTCCTTGCAAGCATGAAAAGCCTTGAGCAAAACAAAATGCTGCTAATTTTGAGTCTATTTTGGGTGCCTGTCACTGATTGTTTGCTTCCGAGACCTCAGCACATGCTGCCTTCTCAAAGAATGGTTTTAGCAAGTTGAAATGGGAATGAATGAGCTTCTGGCTGCTACTGCTGCCACCACCATGGGGGCAGAAAGCAGCCCCCAAAGGCTGAGCCTGACCCATAGCAGCTCAATTCTTCTCTTTCTCCCTAGCTGCCCACCCACCCCACACCTCCTGCTCGCACAGTGCTTGCTGGCGCCCGAACTAGGCTGCCCACCTCGTGCCAGGAAGCTATTTACCAAAGGAAATAACTCTGATAAAGAGGATAAAAATAGCTAGCAATGATGGAAAGCATTTTGTTGAGAGACCTGTTGACAAGAGGGGAAATAGAACTGTGAAAAAGAAAGGTGGTGAAGGACACAGAGGGGGAAGCAGTCCAGGCTCTGAGAGTCCAGGGAACCCAGAAGTAGCTGAGACAGGCCCCAAGACCAAGATGGCCCATGAGGATGGGTCTAAATGGTGAATTTTCCATCCCTTTTGGTGGCCCTAATCTGGTAGTATTTCACTCAGCCTTGAGGCAGTGAAGGAGGGAGAGTCCACAAGTTCTTTTCCTGTAGGATGGATATCTGAGGATGGGTATTTGGAAAGCAGCCCCAGGAAGGAAGCAAGTAGAGCACAATGTAGAGGTCTGTATTGTCAGGGTTCTCTCGGGAAACAGAATCAACAGGAGATATCTGTCAATAATATGAGATTTTAAAAGAGTCTCTCACGTGACCACAGGGATGCACAAGTCCAGGTTCCACAG
>JAQZBX010096656.1:0-11776 GCA_029593785.1 Cabassous unicinctus
TTTTTACCCACAATAAAAAAAAATTACTTGGAAAATGAAAAGAAATATATACTGTCTTTAATATACATAGAAAAACAGAGACAATTAAAAGAGCAACTCCAGATTATGTAGAGGAACTTTTTAAAAGAGAGCTGCAGATAGCTACATAGCAGTCATAGGCCATGGAAGAGAGAAGGAAACATTCAGTTGCAGCCAAGAAGACAAAAAACGACATCTGAGTGAAACAGCCTGTGAATGAAATATACTTGTTGGAAGTCAGTAAGTTCTCTAAGATTTTAGGTGTGATGACCGTTGAGTAACTTAGGTCAAGGAATGACAGGTGACTGAGAAAAAATTACATGGGGGTGTGAAGCTGGAGATCCAGGCGAATTATCAGTATCATCCCTGCATTCCCCACTGCAGTAATCAGGTATACAGGAGAAACGGCATAAGCAAGACCGTCGGTTCTCTTCAGAGTCTGTCAATCCCACAAGGATGACGTCAGCCACATTTATTTCATTCCTACTTCCCATAGAATTCAAGTGTTGTAAACTGTTAAGAAATCAATAGTGTTTCTTCCACGAATGACTTCAAAACGTTTTTGGTTATATGAATGAGCTCATACTTTTAAAAATTAGTTTAGTGATAATTTAATTGCATAATAAAGGCTAGTTTCAAAATAGTGACTGAAAAAAACTGAATTTGACTATGAAATATAAATTTGGATATTATATAATAGAAAGTTATATATTGCATAATTAGAATGAACTTGAAACTGTTATAAACAGTTTATTAATAAATTTAAGCAGCTGAAAATATTATACCATACTTATTACTATTGCACACATTTTTTAGATGGTAAATAACGTGCAGAAAATTATGTAACTTATCTAAACTCACAACCAGTAAGTTTGATTGATTTTGTGATTCTAGCAAGATTTATTGAGTTCAGAGATCATACTCATACCACTATATTACAAATTATAATTAAATTCAGAAAACAGGAAAAAAGTGCTAGATATAAAATAAACAGTAATAGTTCTAATGTATCATTTACTGTTCTTTTTTATCTAATATTATTTAATACATATGATAGACCAGAAATTAATCACTTAGGCTGCTTTACAGGGGTTTATTAATATTATAGACAACACATTACTATTAATTTTCAGAACATATGATTTTAGGTCATTATTTAAAATCAAATTTCCTTCATAATTATGTTTTCAATATATGTTCATTGCTTGATTACTCTGGTACCATTAAATCTATTTTTCCATTTTTTCAAATCCTGGTATTACTTAAGTTCAAAATGATATATATATATATGTATATGCATACACTTCAAATAATATTCCCATTTTTTGAAACAAAAACATTTTAACTTTGAGAATAATACTTATCATGAGCCAAAACTGATTCAAAATTTCTTTCAACAATATCTTTCTAGAAATTCATCAACCTCAAATTTTTCTCACAAATAAAATACGTAAAACATTTAAGGGACTTGAAATTTCTGCAATATAATATTTGTCTCCTTTGAGATAAATTATTTTTAAATTTATTTGCATGTATTTTTAGTTAATTCTAGGTAAAATGAATCACCTAAAATTTTTCTGCAAGTCCTGTCAAATAGAAACTATAAAGAAATTGTGTCTCACAATTATACCAGGGAGCTACTGTGAACATAAGCAGAGCAGAGTATCTCTTGCCTTTCACCCTGATAATGCCATGACACCTCTTATATTGAGGATTGCTGATAATGCAACTTTTGGTCATCTCTGGGACCAATTTTCAAGGAAGATAGCCTGGCAAGATGACAAGGATAAAAGTTCAAGAAGTAATGCATCTAATGTTAGGTTTATAACAGAGAATTGCCTTTCTCATAGAAACCACATAATAATTCTTAGCATCTTATTTTGGTTTTCTTTCTGATGGTCTAATTTATGACTGGGTAAAAGAGAAGGTATTTTTAGAAAAATATTTAAGTTAATCTGCACCTGAAAGGTCAGAATGTTAACCACAATTAGTGAAATAGCACATTTTTTACAATGAAACATTTTTATGCTTAAAAATGTGACACTATCATGGGAATAAGCATTGTATGTGAAGCAAAATTACAAATTCAACAAAATACAAGGAAAATGTAAATCATTCATAAGTGTCCATCTTTAGGTGTATTTTCTTCCAATTATTTTCTTTAGTGCATATATTTATTTATATGTATACTTATGAGTAATTATCACACTGTATTTTCAGCAAAATCTCTCTTTTATTATTAAATACTTATAATGCACCTTGACTGAAATTGTATTAGACTTTTGTAAAACCAATAGGTTAATGTATTTTACATTGGCTGAGGCAGCATAGAAACTCCTGTCTATGAGTATGCACCAACTGATGAATGGGCAATTTTGAAGCACCACAAGGAAAACATGGTGAAGTTTCCATAGAGGTTAGAGAATGTCACCGCATTCATCTACATAACAGATACACTGTTGTATTCAGACACAACAATGTTTGTGAAACTTGTTTCAGTATTTTAGTGAATTGGCTTTTATTATACAAAAGAAATAGAAAGAAGAAAGTAAAAACTAGTGCTTAGATAAGTAAATATTTTGTAATTAATTTCATGGCCAAAAGCTTACTTTCTCTCTATAAAACTAAGTGAAATACAGTCTTTTTTAAAAAATAATATATATTCTTTAATTTTTTAAAAGATAGTTAGATTACATAAAGGTTACACAAAAACTATTGGGATTCCCATATGCCCCACTCCCCATACCTCCCACACCCTCCCACATAAACATCCTTTCTTAGTGTGGCACATTCATTGAAATTGATAAATCCATCCTGGGGCTTTGCCATTAAGCATGGACCATAGTTCAATTGCAGTCTGCACTCTCTCCCACACATTTCTACATGTTATGTGATGATATAAAATGGCCTATATCTGTCATTGCAGTGTCATTCAGGACTATTCCCAAGTCTTGAAAAAGCCCCCGTATTACAACTGTTTTTCCCTCTTCCTGCCCCCAGAGCCTCCAGTGGCCACTGGCTCCACATCAATGTTGTAATTTCTTCCACTTCTAGAATCACAATATGTCTATAGTAGAATACCAGTAAGTCCACTCTAGTCAATAGTTATTTTCCAAATCCTGAGGATTCTGGGATGGTGATGTCCACTCTACCTCTAGTTGAGAGGGGGCTTATATTCCACTTGGAAAATGAATAGGACTATCTTGCTTGCAGTTGCAGACTCTGTTCCTTGGGATGGTTGCTGTCCATCATCATTTCCTTGTTAGTTGTTTTGGGTGAGTACAGTGAGCTGTAGAGTAGATGGTGCAACTCCACTGAGGCTCAGGTCCCAGCTGGCCATGGACAGCTCAAAGATTCGAGTCTCTGGATATACACCTACAAATTCCAGTACCAAGTATAGATTTAAATAGAAGGGACAGCTGAATCATGTATGAAATACATTCTTGGTTTTGTTTCATTAATTAAAAATAAACACATCCATTTTCTTGAATTTTATTTAGAAGCAACTCATACTAGAAAAACTGTTTACACTGCAGAATTTCAGAGAGAATTTGATGGTAGGGATCAATGTGTTACAAAATAATATATTATATAATTAATCAACACTAGAAAATACAATTCTTCAATTCATCAAAAATTCAGTGACACTGAAAAAACTACTTTGGATATTAAAAGCCAGAATTAATTTATTTCAAAATATGTGACCTTGGGGTTTAAAACAAAAGAGAGATTAATGGAGATTATCTATATGAATGCTACCTCAAGGCCTGCTTATCCTTGCACAATTTCCTGGAGTGAGTTTTTCTTTTAAGCATTGAAATATATTTTTGTAGTCATTAGTGTTCTTTCAAATAATAAAATTAATATTCAAAAAAAGAATAATTTACAGAACTTTTCCTTACTAATCTTTTTTGCTTTATGGATGGGATGGTAACCAAAGGCTAAGAATTAATAAGTAATTGTGTTTACAAAATCATTATTTAGATACCTTTATATTTTTAAATAGCCAAAGGATAATCAGTGAAATTACTTAGAATTGGCTTAGCCTGGATTTGCTATTGTGATGAGCATTCTAAACAGGTCTCACACCTGTTTATGGTTACTCTGGATTTAGCCTCACCTTTGTTTATGCTTACTGTTGTAATAGTAACCACTCCCCTCTCTTCTGTTTAATATCCATAGGAAGAACCTTGAAACTGACCTTTGTTCTCTATAATCCTTTCCCAGATATTTCTGACCCTCTCCAGTTTGGTACAGATCCCATCCTGTTCAACCACTTAATTGTATTAATGAGGGAATCTGTGCCAAATCCACAACAATTATTCAATAGCATCCCATGGTTATAAATATCAAAATTAAGACAGTTCCTGGCAGGAATTTTGAGCCATTAAGCCACTGTACTCCTTTGTATGTGCGAATAAACAGTTCTCTCTTCGAAACCCCATTACCTCAGGAAATGGTCTTTAGCGTACATCAGGAAGAAAGAACCCACTTTTGTTTGGCATCAGGATTACAACATGTCATCTCTAATAGTAAAAATGTTTTGGCAGAAGATGAAGAGTAAGAAACAGAAATGAAACATGACTCCTTTGTCCTGAATTTCAAGAAAACTAGAACTTTATCCCTGACAAATATTAAATGTCATTATTTGTTTTTAATTCTATTCCTCCATTTAGTTCTGTCAATTTTCCTTTATATTTTTGAAAGATTTGTTAAGGAATTTTATACTTTTCTGAAAAATTGGCTCAATTGTTATTGTATACTCTCCTTTATATCTTTGGAATAAGCATGCCTTTTTTTCTAATAGTACTACATTGCACAATTGTATTTGTACCTGTTGACAGGTATACATTTTTTACATTTTTTACTGTTCTCCTATTTCTTACAAACATCATATATGTTGGTCTTACTTTTTATTAGAATCAGTTACAAGACCTTTTAATTGGAGTGTTTAGTCCACTTGGATTTAAGTCATTTATGTGCTATTTTCATATTATGACACACAGTTTTGAAATTCTGATTCATCTCTCCTGGTATCTTTATGGTTAATATAATATTTAATATAAAATTTTATTCTTTCTGTTGGATATTTTTTAACCATATTTCATTGCATTATATTGCTAGTGTTTTCTCCAAGGGAATAAAATTTTCATCCTTAAATTATTTTAGTGCTATTAATATTATTATCATTGTTTCTAGGCAACAAGGATGTCAACATAAGACTCTTCAGGTTCTGTTCCCCCACAGAGTCTTTGACAAACTACCAAAAAGGTTAAAAATATCTTACTCAAAACTCTAGAAAACAGTTAAATGATTGTATTAACTGGGTGAGAGCTGAACCAATAAAATGCAACTTAAAACTAGTATTGAAACCTGGACTTGTCCCCAACTTCTCCCTGGCACAGTGTGGAAACCACATGGAATCTTATTATGGCTTCCTGTCTGTTTTGGAGAGAGCAGAGTAACCCTTATGTGCATCCTGTGGTGCATTTAAAAGGCATCCCTATAAAATTGAGTGCTGGTTTCTCATGAGAAACCATGGAAGCAAGAATGCAGTCAGATGAAAAATTTAATTGCTGAAAACAAAATTTCAACAGTGAATTTTATATCTGGCAAGACAGTCTTAAAAATTATGTAAAGATTAAGACATTCTTAGATAATCAAAAGCTGAGATGAATAATCACCACTATACCTGTCCTATAAGCAATGCCACAAGAAGTTCTTCTAACTGAAAAGAAAGGATTGTACATCATGGACCAAAGCAGCAAAAAAATAAATATTTCTCAAAAGGTAAACATGGGTAATTATAACCCCAGTATTGTTGTATTGTGTTTTTTGTAGGTAACTCTACTTTTCATTTGTACAGGTTCTAAAAGATTCATGCATAAAATATAATGCCAACACTATGGTTTAGAATGAATAATGTGTAAAAATATATCTTGTAATAGGTACAACAAAAAAGTGGGGTGGTGATGGAGTTTAGAAACAATGTTTGTGTATATTATTAAAGTTAAGTTGGTATCAAATCAAACAAGATTATTATAGATTAAGGATGATGCAATTAAGCCCAAAAGAAACTGCAAAAAATATATCTGAAAAATGAAAAAATGAAATGAGAAGAGACTCAAAGTAGTACAATACTAAAAATAAAAATAAATAAGAAAATAGACATTAATAGAGAATTAAGGGAGCCACACTGATTTACAGATGCAACACAATCCCAATAAAACTCCCAACAACTTTTTGCAGTAGTGGCAAAACCAATTTTCAAAATTTTTTTTAGAAGGTAAGGGGCCCAAAATAGCCAAAAGATCTTAAAAAGGAAGAACGAAATTGGAAAACAGACTTATTAAAGTCTGGAATAAAAGACTTTTATTCCAGACTTTAAAGAATATTACTTAGCTACAGGGGTAAAAACAGCATGATACTGGCATAAAGACAGACACACTGACCAATGGAACTGATTCAAGAACTCAGAAATAGATCCTCACACCTACAGTCAAGTGAGTTTTAACAAGGTGGTCAAGCCCTACCAGCTAGACTAGAACAGTCTATTCAGCAAATGGTGCTGACAGAACTGGATATCCATATCCAAAAGAAAGAAAGGAGACCTTTATCTCTCATTTTACACAAAAATTAAAATGTAGGAAAACATCTTCAAGATTTTGTAGGTGGTAGTTTCTTAAACCTTATACCCAATGCATGCACAACAAAAGAAAAAAAAATAGGTGAATGAGACCTACTTAAAATTAAAAACTTTTGCACCTCAAAGGACATTGTTAAAACGGTGAAAAGACAGTCAATTCAATGGGAAAAAATATTTGGCAATCATATATCCAAAAAGGGTATAATATCCATGATATTCAAAAAAATCATACAATTCAACAATTAAAAGACAAACTATCCAATTAAAAATGAGCAAACGACTTGAAGAGACAATTGTCCAAAGAAGAAATGCAAATGGTGAAGAAACACATCAAAAAATGTTCAATATCACTAGCGATTAAGGAAATGCAAATCAACATTATGTTGAGTGAAACAAGCCTGACACAAAAGACAAATACTGTATGATTGTGCTATTATAAACTAAATATGTTGTGTAACTCATGGAGTTAATAATTAGAATATAGGTCACCAGAAAATAGAATGAGGGTAAAGAATGGAAAGCTGGGAGTTAATTTGTGCAGAACTGGTAAAAAAGTTTGTTTGTAAACCTTTGGAAATGAAAAGAAATGGTGAAAGCATACCATGGTGTTTGTAACTAGCAGAGCTATTGTATGGGTATGACAGTGGTTGAAAAGGAAAATTTAAGATCATGTATATTACTAGAAGGAAAGCTAAAAACTGTAATACGGGACTGTATAAGATAGTAAAACTTCATGTTAAACACGAATATGGGTGATATTGCATATATGACTCTTTTACAAAATATAAATACTAATATACTAGAAAGAAGGAAACAGAATAGCAGCTATGTACAGCAGGGAAAGCATAGAGAAATTGAGAGGTGTTGAGTTTTGTTGGTTTCTTTTTGTTTATTATGATTATTATTGGAATAATGAAAGTGCTTTAAGAATGATTGAAGTGATGAATGCACAGATATGTGATTACAATGAATACCATTTATTGTACAGTTTGGATAGATTTATCTTTAATAATATGTATTAATAACATTTTTTTTGTTAAAGAAAAAAAAAGCGATGACTTACAAAGCCTAAATAGAACAAATGGCAGAAGAAAGTTCTTCATTATCCATGACTACTTTGAATGGAAATTGACTAAACTTTCTAGTCAAAAGGAAGAGATTAGAATAATGGTTAAAAATCAGGACCTAACTATTTATTTTAAAGAGCCTTATTTTAAATTCAAAGACACAAGTTGGTTGAAAGTATATAAAAGAAAAAAATATTCCATGCACATAGTAACAAAAGAGAGTTAAGGTAGCTATACCAATATCATATGGTCAAAGGGACAATGGAGTACACAGCATACTAATGAAGTGGTCAATTCAACAAACTGATATAAGAATTATATGTCCATGTATATGCCCAGAAACAGCAGAGACACACCATAATGAAGCAAATATTGGCAATTTTGAAAGGAGAAATGGATGACTCTATGTTCTCATATTAGACTTCAATATATAACACTTAATTATGCCTAGGACACCTATATAAGCAATTGATAAGGAAATGGAAAACCTGAGCAATACCATAAATAGACTAGAGCTAACAGACATACGTAGAACACTTCACCCACCAAGAGCCAAATATACTTTATTTTCTAGTGCTAATGGGTCATTCTTCAGAGTAGACCATATGCTAGATCATGAAATAAGACAACAAATTTAACACAAATTTAATCATTCAATAAATCTTCCCTGGCAACACTGAAAAGGAACTGGAAATTAAGAACAGAGGATAACTGGAAAATTCACTAATCTGTGAAAATTTAAAAGTACAATCTGGTGTGGGACATGACTACTGGAGATAAGCCTCCCTGGCACCAAGGGATTATTACCAAGCAACAATGAGCAATGTATTTGAGAAAAAACCTTGCCCAAAGGGGAAAATATTAAATATAAATGAGTTTTATGGCTAAGTGATTTCAAAATTAGTTGGGGAGGTCATTCCAGAGCATACCCTTATGCTGTCTCAGGGGGTTCTCACTGACTGCCACAGTAAACGTGTGCCTCAAAGAGGGGTGCTCCTATGGGCTTTAGAGACATCTAGACACTATAAGCAAGGCAGACAACACCAGGAAATCCACACTCTGTCAGGGGGGCTTACCTTGTAATATATAATAACCTATCACCCCAGTGTAGCAGCGTTAGATTCATTTATAATTTTCCTACACATGGTTCTTATGTTCCTTTTATTTAAACCTATAATTATGTAAATATGTGTCCCATATTAATTCTTCTCTCTCTTCATATGTTAGTTGAGCCCTGAATCTCAGCAGAGTTGCAGCCAACACCTACTCTCCAGTTCCTCAGACTCACCAAGGACAAACTAACAAAAGGATGATGATTGACAACACCCATCCCCCAAAACAGAACATATCTACAACTGAAAGCAAGAGAGCTCCATATATCTGTCCCATTGGATCTAATCCCCCTCTCAATCAGAAACAGATTGAGCATCACCATCCCCAAATCCTCAAGACTGAGGAATGGGCAAACATAAGGGGGGAATCCAACTATGGACTAAAGTAGACATTATTATTCTAGGAATGGAAGAACTTGTAACATTGATAAAAAGACAGTGTTCACCAGAGGTTCTGGGGGAAGGACAGGGAAGAATTGGTGTAACATGGGGGCATTTTGGGGACATGCAATGACAGATACAGGTCATTATACATTTTGTCAGAACCTATAAAATTGTGTGGTGCAAAGTGTAAACCATACTGTAAACTATAGGCCATGACTAGTAACAATGCTTCAATATATTTTTATCATTTATAACAAATGTACCACACGAATGAAGATGTTGTTAATGGGGGAAATTGTAGGAAGGGGAAAGAGAGGGTGGAGTATATGGGAATCCCCCATATTTTCAATGTAACATTTATGTAATCTAAAGCTTGTTTAAAAATAAAGAAAAATTAAAAGTAAAAAAACTACCTTCTTAAAAATGAATCAATAAATCAATGAAAAAATTGCAAAGGCAATTAGAAAATATCTTGAGGTTAATGAAAAAAAACAAAAGATACAAAATCTGCTAAATGCAGCAAAGGCAGTGTTGAGAGGGAAATGTATAGTTCTTAATTTTTATTAAAAAAAGTGAAGAAAGAGAGACCTAATTTACAACTTGACATACTAGAAATAGAAGAGCAAAATAAACACAAAGCGAGTGGTTAGAAGGAAATAGTAAAGATCATTGTAGAGATAAATTGAAATAGAGAATTAAAAACACAGTAAATAAGATTAATGAAACCAAAAATTGTTTCTTTGTAAATATCAACAAAATTGACAAAATTTTAGCTAGACTGGCACAAACAAACAAACACAGAGTACCCAAATAACTAAAATTAGAAATAAAAGGAGGAACATCACCGTTGACTCTAAAGAAATAAAAAGAAGTATAAGAGGATACTATGGACAATTGTATCAAATAAATTAGATAAACAAGGTAGAATGGACAATTTACTAGAATACACAAACTACCTACACAGACTCAAGGACTCAAGGAGAAATCATACATCTCAACAGATCAATAACAACTAAGGAACAAAGTAGTAACCAAAACCCTCTCCAGAAAGAAAATCACAGGACCAGATAAGATCCCTGGTGAATTTCACCAAACATTCCAAAACACCGATATGGCTCATATTCCTTTAAATAATTGATCATAAATTATTTTATGAGGTGAGCATCACCCTAATACTAAAGGCAGGAAAAGATAACACAATAAAATTGTGGACTAATATCCCTTATAAATACAGATGCAAAAATAGTCAACAAAACTCTATCAAACAGAATCCAACAGCACATTAAAAGATTTACACTCCACAATCAAGTGGGATTAAATCTAAATATGCAGTAATGGTTCAATGCAAGAAAATCAATTAATGTAATACACCACATCAGTAGAATGAAGAAAAAAAGTAAGGAAAACAAAAACATGACAATCTAAAATTGATGCATAAAAGTTACTTGACAAAATCAAGCACCCTTCTTATAAACACCCTCAAAAATTAGGAATTGTAGGAAATTATTTCAAAATAATAAGTCTATTTGTGAAAAACCCATGACTAACATATTCGGGGGAAAGTAAAGAATGCCTACTGTCACCAGTATTATTCAACATGTAATGTAAGTTCTAGCCAGAGTCATTAGACAAGACATAGAAATAAAATGCATCCAAAATTGAAAGGAAGTAGTAGAACATTCCTTGTTTGCAGATGACATGATCTTATATGTAGAAAATCTGAAAAATCCACAAAACTAGAAACTAATAAAGTAATTCAGCAAAGTAGAGGGTACAATACCAACATGAAAAATCAGTGATATTTCTATATAAAAGTAATGATCAATTTTATGAGGAAATCAAGAATAAAATTCTATTTACAATAGCAGCTATAAAAAATCAAATAACTAGGAAAAAGTATTGTTAGGGATATAAAGTACTTATATGAAAAAAACACACAAAACATTGCTGAAAGTACTTAAAGAAGACCTAAATAAATGGAAGGATATTCCTTGTTCATGGATCTGAAGACTAAATATTGTTAAGATGTTGATTCTGCAAAGCAATTCATACACTCAATGCAATTCCAATCAAAATTCTAACAGCCACCTGTACAGAAATGGAAAAGCCAATTTAAAAAAATTGTTTGGAACGTTAAAGGCCCAAAGAGCAAAAACATCTTCAAAAAGTTAGAGCATTATCACTTCTCATTTTTAAAACTCAAGGCTACAGTAATCAAAACCTCATGACATTGTCATAAGAACAGACATGTAGACCAACAGAATTGAAATGGGAGTTCAGAAATAAACTCTCATGTCTATGGCCATTTGATTTTTTTCCCCTTTTTTAAAATTTTTAATTATTTTTTTTCTGTTTTAAAAGATGCTTAGATTGCATAAATGTTACACAAAAATTACAAGGATTCCCATGTTCCCCATCTCCCACACCTCCCATAACCTCCCACATAAACATCCTTCATTAGTGTGGCACATTACCTGCAATGGATATACACATCCTGGGGCTTTGCCACTAAGCATGGACCATAGTTCACATTGTAGACCACACTCTCT
>JAQZBX010096657.1:0-11778 GCA_029593785.1 Cabassous unicinctus
GGCTACACGGTAGCCCTAAACCCTATAAATTGTACTGCACTTCCCTAATAAAGTAGACCTGCGCCACCAGCCTCGTCTCCGCAGCTTCTTTACTGCGTCGCCCTCCACACCGGATTCCCCCACACGCCGGCCGGGCCACCAGCTCGGGGTCTCCTCTCCCACCCGGAGAGAGAGACAAACCACAGCCTCCTTAGGGGATATAACATTATCTAAAGTGTATTAGTAGATTAAAACACAATGGATTTATTGCTTTTAATAAATTACTAGTTTATACTTATTTCAGTTTCAATTTCTAATGCGATAATTTTCCATATATAAAATGTGCAGAATTATGGGTTACTTAGGGTTTTCAATAAATTTTAGAGTGTAAACTGTTCCTAAAACAAACAACAACAAAAAAACCCTTGAGAACAGATGATTTATATAAATTCTATTAATTTAGTTTCAGTAATATTTCAAGAAATCTTGGGCAGTGTAATTTTTTAAGTCTTTTGCCTACCATTACCCTCTGTTGAGTGTGAAATAGCCAAGCAAATAATAATTGTATGGCTTTATTAATAAATAATCCTCTCCAGATGAAAATCTATCCAGATCTTCTATAACTGTGAGTCATTCTGAGTTACTCTTGCCATATTAGGAAAATTTTGAGGCTCTATCAGGCTAAGCAAATTGTCAGTTTTACTTTTTTGCCTAAACTATACATACGGAGACATATGAAAGAAGGTAAAGCTCTGCTTTGGTTTCTGTGAAACTCTCACTGAGTGTTCCTGAATGTGGTGAAGGCAAAATTGTCCTGTACTAAGTTAAAGGGCATTCTCCTTTCATAGATTTGACTTCATTTCCTCAACTTAGCCAACCTCCCTGCCAGTTTACTAAAATGTAAATTGGTAGTTAGATGAAAAGTTCTTTTAGTGAGCCTTCATTGCCTTGTCTTCCTGACAGCTTATTAACATTTCCTACATTCAGATACTCTCTTGATTCACTTTAATTAATAAGAATTTTCTGAAACTGACAAATGAACTACTTTCCTCAGAATTGACTTTGCCTATAGTAACTTAAAATCTAGGGGAAATCTTTTATTAGTATGATTTACTATGTACAAGTCTCTCTTCAAAGCAGTTTTGTTAAAAGTGCCACATTGTGCCACAATCTTTTAACATTGTTGCTTTTTAGAATCTTTCTAAAATATATCATACATTTCCTTAATTTAGTAGCTACTGGGATATTTTTGTTTTATTTTTGTGGATATTTTTAAAAGTCTATGATTATTACTCATGCCATAATGTTACTTCCAATTCTTAGAAAATGTATTTTATTTGGGTTCACAAGATATTATGGATATATTATAATGCAAATAAATTATACTTAAAATATGACATAAAAATGATAATATTGAATCACCAGTAACTTGTGAATCTTTTTAAAACTACATTTCTTTGGTTAAATTTAACAAAAAAAAATCTGTGTTAATTTTATTGGTAATAAGCATGAATTTAATTCATCTCAAAAGTATAGCCAAGGAATCCTAATCAATCTGGAGTGGAAGGAAACTGGCTTCTCTGGAGAGTGAAATCATCATTCCTCCTGGTTGCCTGAGATTCATGACACACAGCTGAGCTTTATAAGGAATAACCAAGTGTATGAAGAATCTAGTACAGAATTGTTCATATGATTAAGGCTAAATGTAAATCTTCCTAAAAAGTGACTAGATGGCTTTTGAAAATTAGAAGCAGGATCATGGATTTTCTAAAGTCTCTATAACTGCAAAAGAAATGTTCATGTTACAGAAAGTAAACGGGATTCATAATTTATCAGGTATAATTGTACGCTTAAATTAATGTGTTTCTTTAAAATGGTTATTGAAAGTTTCATGGAAATAGCTGTGATGTGTGTCAAGATACTTATCACACTATAATTCTGCTCCACATTATGAATTGAAACTCAGAGAGTTTGAATGTTACTGATTCTGGTTTTATTATACATGATTGGTTTTAAAAATGGCAACTGAGGAAATGTATGTAATGTATAGTCTGCTTTAAAAATGTGGAAAATATGTTACAGAAATTAGAAGAACTTGAACAGTTTAAGCACTATGAAGGAAATATTACATGAATTATATTGTAAAGCATAGTTAAGCTATTCAGAGGCAACTGATTTACCAAGGTATTTCATAAAAATCAATCCACACACAAAAAAATTAGTCCTTAAAATATCAATGGATTTGTTGATATATACAGTGAAGTATTTACTATACATATGATTTCTTATATTTATGTGCTGGATATTAATACTAAATATGATCATGTTTTAAATATATTATATTTTATGTTTTTAAAAATCCCTGATGTATAGGTTTCCTTTTAATTTTATCTTCACTTTACAATTATAAAGTAAGCTATTTCAAAATATCCCTGAGGTATTAAGGATTAGGGGGAAAACTCTGAACTCTCTTTCTCTCTCTTACACCCAAAGCTAAGCATTTAACTATTAAAATGCATTCTGAGGTAGACGATGTATAGCAACTTTAGTCTGTGGAAAAATGAGATATTGTACAAATAAAGAGAATGATGGAATCTGCAGAGGTGGAGAAAGGGAATGAAACTTCTTAGGATCAATAACAATGCATTGTTTAGATACATGAAATTTTTAAAAGTCATCTGGAATTTTGGATATGTTCAATAATCTGTCCTTAGGTCAATAGTTTCTATTTAATCACTAAGTATTGTATTTGATATTTAAGAAGTATTCTCCACTTAAATTTTGTTCTTGATAAAAATGAGGTTAATAGAAGAAATGTATAGCATTGTGTGGTTACTATAATAAATTGCATAAAATATTTTGCAAAGAACTAAAGATTCATGAATATAATCAGTGAAGGTAAATAGAAATTATTATTATCCACATAAAATGTTAGCCAAAAGGTTTGCATTTTTTGCAATTACAAATTAATTATAAATAAATATATTATTAATGATAATTTAAATTCTAACATTTTTAATTATTACCCCTGAATTCTGTTTTACACATATAAAACTAAATATTTCTGTAACTATATCCTTGAATAAAATGCTTTTGAGTTAAGAGGAAAATTAAATATGAAAAAGGATTTATTTATGATTTGGAATCCTTCAAGGTTAGTATGAGTAAAATAATTGTGGTTACAATGGTTATTTTTAAATAAGGAGGTCTCAGTGAATTCTTGAAAAGCACATAGGAAAAATATCTGGACAAAAATTAATCCTTCATCACATACTGGAATTCATACCTGATTGCAGAAAGGGTTCTTTGAAAAGAAGTCATATCAGGTGGGATGCTTTTCTTAGACACTTTGTGCAGGTGAGAAGGTAAACTAGAAAGACAGAAAGGGAAATCTGGCACATACTGCAACAGAAAATTTGAATAGGCTATTATCAGAATGAAATAAAAATTTTATGAATTGCAGGGTAAAGGAGGAAAGAAAGGGCTCATATGGATGTTATTATTAGAACAACTGAATTGAGAGAGTGGAGAGACATAATCTATCTGCTCTTCTTTGTATTAATCATTCCCTGAAGAAACTTAGAATCATTGACAAATTTTGATAAAGGAACAGTTTCTAAGAGAGCCAACCAAAGAACAGGAAATATCAGCAATCATCCTAACCATCTGGTATGTAAAAAAATGTCAGAAATAGCTATAGCCTGTGCAAACAAATGGACCATTATGGGGGATCTCTTACAGGTCATATCTGGGATGACCATTTAGTAGGGAAGAAAATTAGGTATTATCACTGAATGTAAACAGGTAGAGTTTGAAAAGATATTTTACTAAAATAGTAAACATATAATTAAAAAACTGAAATATTTTGGCCTTGAATTTATTTTAAATCATTTAATGAATGTATATTATCTGATCCTATTAAGACAGAAATTAACACATTGGAGCAATTAGGAAAGAAAATGTAAAGGGAAATACGTGCATTCATTGATTTCAAAATACTTTTTTTTTTCCATTTCCTTTATTCCTTTATTCTGTATTCCTGATGAATAGCCAATGGTGACAATTTATTTCCACAAATGTAGATTTTCTCTATTTGGCTTTTAGCATATTTTATCATTATACTTTGGCTATAGGGAAACTGAAACATATTAGAAGATATGGACAATTTCACTATCTTCACTGAATTCCTCCTCATGGATATCTCAACCACCCACCTAGGAGCTTCAAGTTTGCAAGGTCTGATGTTTTTAGTTTTTTATCTAGGTGCCCTGATTGGGAATTTTTTTTTATTGTGGGTAAAAATCAAATTTTTTACAATACATATCAATATTTGTAAAATGATATATAAATACATATGCATATATGTGCATTTGTTTACATAAATGTTATTTGTTATATATATATATATATTAAGGTGCTTAGATTACCTAAATATTACTCAGAAATTACAGGGATTCCCATGTTCCCCACCACCCACACCTCCAACAACATCCCACACCACCATTCCTCATCCGTTTGCTACAACACCCACAATGGATATACACTTCCTGGGACCTTGCCACCGAGCATAGACCACAGTTCGCATCACAGACCACACCCTCTCCCACCCAGTTCTGCATGGTAGATTCTGATGGAAAGTGGCCTACATCCGTCGCTGCTTCGCCACTCAGGACAACCCCCAAAGTCCCAAAAAAGGCCCAGTATTTCAACTGCCCCTCCTCTCTCTGCCCCAAAAATGTCCAATGGCCACCCGCTCCACCTCACTGTTACAATTTCTTCCATTGCTTGAATCACAATACTCAAACCTATATGTGATGCAGGAGTTTTTAGGTGTACTTCCAGAGACTGTATCCTCTGGCCCACCTATGTGCCAGCTGTGCCTGGAATCTCGGTGGAGCTGCAACTCCTACTCTACAGCTCAATGGACACATCCAAGTAACCTGGCGAGGAGATGACGATGGGCAACGGCCATTCCAGGGAATGGAGAGGGCCTGCAGCTGAAGGCAAGATAATCCCATCCACTATATCCATGGGATATAAGCCCTCTCTCACTTGGAGTAGGAGTGGACATCACCTTCCAAGTCCCCTCAGGATTGGGGGAGGAGCTGTGGACTAGAGTGGACTTGGTGGTGTTCTGCTGTAGACATATTGTGATTAAAGCAAGGGAATATTTTAACTCTCATTGCCATTGTAATCAACCCACATGTACACTCTCCAGTGTACTTCTTTATTGGCAATTTATCTTTCATAGATCTTTGCTGCATTTCAGTTGCTCTTCCCAAAATGATTGTGAATTCTCTGTCAGGGAATAAATCTATTTCTCTCTTAGCATGTGCATCATAGATTTTCTTCTTCATCTTCCTCATAGCCACGGAGTCGGCCTTCTTTGTGGTGATGTTCTAATTGCTATGTTGCCGTTTGCCACCCTCTGTACTATGGGCTCACCGTCATCACATGTCTGTGCACACAGGCAGCTGCTGGCTCATGGACAACTGGATTGGGCTATTCTGCCATCCACACAGGCAATATATTCAGGCTTCCCTTCACAAGGTCTAATGTGATCCATCAATATTTCTGTGATGTGCCTCAAATTTTGAGGATCTCCTCTTCAAATGTTTGGTTTTCTGAATTTATGGCCTTAACTATAAGGACTTATATTATCTTAGTATATTCAGATTTTTTGTTTAAGTCCTATATTGATATATTTTCAATAGTGTTTAGAATGCATTCTATGGAAGCCCGTAACAAAGCCCTATCCACCTGTACCCCACAGGTGGCAATTCTGATTTTGTTTGTAATTTCTTTGTTGACTGCTACCTTTGGTTCCACAGCAAATGAGGCATATCTTGGTAATCTTCTCATGGCAATTTTCTTCTCTATGGTGCCTCCATTCATAAACCCCCTAATCTATAGTCTGTGAAACAGAGAGATTACCACAGCTCTACACAGAATGTTTCACAGGTTTTTTGAGTACCAAAGAAGGATTTTTTAATTAAATAGTTCTGAAAAAAATTGGAATGAAATGTAATTTATATTTAATATATAGTCTTAAAACTGAATTTTTTTTCTATTATATATCATATGTTTGTAACTGCATATCATTTTGTGATTTTTTCATATGTGATAGTGAGTTACACATTTATTCATCCTAGTTTTTCAAATCTATACTTATGTTTAATTCATGTATTCATTTGCAAAATAATTTTCACGTTTTAAAAATTCTTGAATAATCTTCAAGATGTTTTTGAGCTACATCAAACAATGATATCATACAGAGATGTGCATGGATGAGTACTTAAACAGGTACTTATACACTTGAGACAATTTCAAGGTAGTGGATACTGTCACCCTGGAAGATAATATTGAGTGTTTTAAATTAGAGAATACAATTCAAAATACATTTTTTATATTCACCTTAATACAACTCTCTGTGACATGTAATAAAAATGTTTAAAATTGAGATATAATTGCAGAATAAATACAAAATAAGGTTTTGGCATTTAAATCCATGCTAAAGATGTTACTGTCATTTAAAAGTGGACTAGAAAAACCTGTCCATCAACTCATATTATCCTTTAGATATTTTTCTCTCTCCAGGTGATCTTGCTAAAAAAAAATGTGTGTCATCCTCATTTCATTCAATCTTTCAGCATGATGAAAACAATTATTTTCAGAGGGGACTGTGTGTTAGTGTCAGTCTTAGAACAGCCGATCCTCTTTCCATGGTACCCACAGTTACTTCCTGTGTCAGGACATGAGAGTCTGCCTGGCCTGATAAAATGCATCCCCTAGTAGATAAGCAAAATGCCAGAATCTTCCTTCCCCTATTTCCTGGAACATATTTAATCATTCACTAGAGACAGATTCTGGTAGGCAAGTTTCATGACACCCAGTTCAATCACTGATTATGTATCTACCTTTGGTGAGGAGGGAATGGGTTACTCCAGTAGGATCCACAAATATCCAGGATCCAGGAGATACGTGAAATATCACATGCATGGACCATAGATTGAAAACAGTTGGTTATGGGCAATCAAGGCCAACTTGTGAAGCTGAACATGCTCTATCTATTCTCCATTTGTAAAATGTTGTTCCTTCCAATGCTCTGTGAGACATGCTTGAGTTGGAGACCCTGACACCTATAATGGAGCGGGATGACTGCTTTAGGTGTCTCTTATTCTGACCACCATATTAGAGTAGTTGCCTGGAACACCAAAGCAAACACACATTGGCATCCTGGAGGTGTAATGGATCATCTGTTTGCCCTTCCCTGGATGGTTCTGGCTGACTGAGGAGCTGGAATACCTCAGGCCATATAAGGACAAGTGGGATATAAGCAGTCTCTCTGTTAACAGGGCTGATACTATGAGGTAGATAAGGGCAGAGATATAGAAGGTAGTCTGTTGGAAAAATAAGGAAACTGTGCTCTGGCTCCTGGCTCCACAATTTGCTGACCCCCATGGTGTTTCAAGGGTTGCAAACAACTCCAGAGAATAGTCTGGGTACCTCTGCAGGAAGCTCTGTTTGGTTGGAGTTGTTTGCATTCCCCAGATTGGGTTGTTTCATTCCAAACTGTTATAATAAGGTCTTTTTCAGAGAGCAAATTACAGATAGTAGTAGAAGCCAGAGGCAGATTATGCAGTTTGGTTGGTACCTTTGTTTGTAGAGAGCACATTGCAGACTCAGACATCTAGACCTGGGAGGCATGTTCTGGGGAAGTTAACTACTACCCTCTGCTACAAAGTATTTTCCCTGCATCAAATAGGAGAAATGATAGGATAGAGACATACATAGACCAGTCCATGCCAACTTTGTTCTAGCTTGCTGGGAGCATGAAAGTGGAGAATTGTATTCTCAATTGTGACAGGCTTACCCACAATAAATCCAGATGGAAAATTTTTCATGAGGCTGTAACCTTTCTGATGGTAAAGTCAATAGAATCTTGGCTTTGCAATACAGCTATGGGGCAATATGTGGAAAAGAAGATCTTGTATGGAACAGCATTGGGGAATTTCACGAAATTGGGCCCTCCCAAATTTAAGACCCTTCTGACTTTTGTGTTGTTCCCTAGGATGCAGTGAGGGAAGCAATAAGAAAGATCCAACATAACATCCCACTCTGAGATGGAAACAACAGGGAAGTGTCAATCATCTTCACTGTAGCAGGTCCTGAGTACTGGGATCCTGGAGCCCAGTAATGGAAAGCTTCCCCTTCCAAAGGGCCATAAAATGAACACAAAGAGTAACCAAGGAAAGATAAATGAGGGTGCAGGGCCACCAACTGGGTTACTAAAGCATGACATAAATGGAGCAAAATTTAATGTAATCTTTATGGAAGAATTTGACCAGCACAATTGGGCAAAAGGTGGCCCCTCTCATTTTGGGTATAAGACCCACCTACCAGCCATAAAGGAGGAGGGAAGGGAAGGGTGCATAGTGCTGAAAAGACTCAGAATCCAACATTGCCAGACTCTGAGTCCCTGAACACAGTCACAGGAGGAGGAAAATGGCACTAAATAAGGCCTCTCTGAATTCTGACTACGACAATGAGGAAGACAATTCCAGCTGTAAGTGATATGTCAGATAGGGACTAAGGCCCCCTATCTGGTCTTATTCCCTTTAAAAAATGATTAAAGCTGGGGCCAATGTCTCTAGTCACTACTTTGTTGTTTCAAGATTTAATAAAGGAAAGATCATTAGGAAACACACTGTCAAAGCTTAGCAGTCAAATCTGGCCCAATAAAAGGTCTCAGAATCCTACTGCCTGTTACCCTTGTCCCCTGCAGTACCTCCTATTATTGCTGTAGTCATAGAGGTCCCAGCTGACCCAGGGGATGTCATTATGAACCTAGCTAATGCCTTCTTCTTCAACCCTTTGTAGGTTAGGACCAAGATCAATTTACATTCAGGTGGAATAACATTCTGTATACATTAACTGTGCTCCTGCAGGGATTTCCTTTTTATTTTACTGAACTTTTTTTTTTTGCTTTTTAATTGAAGTTTATCATTCATACATGAGCATCCATTAACAATAAGTGTGCAGTATAAGCTGTGAATTTACAAAATAATCATAAATATCATCATACAGGGCTTCCATATATTACCCGACCACCAAAACCTTGCATTGCTGTGAAACAATTGTTACATACTATGAAAGAGCATCATCAAAACATTACTATTAGGCATAGCCAATATTTTACATTTGGTGTATTTTCCCCCCAACCTGTCCAGTTAATGACATACTGTTATTAGTACTATATACTTGTTATAGTTCATGAGAAAACGTTCTGTTAACCACAGACCATCTTCCACCACAAGATTCATTGTGTTTTACAGTCCCATGCTTTGGGCAATCCATTCATTCATACATGAATATACACAAACATTAAATATATATTTAAATTTGTGAATTTACAAAACAAATAGGTGTATCATCATACAATGCTCCCATACATCTCCCCAGCACCAACAACTTGCATTGTTGTAAAATTTTTGTTACAAACTATGCAAGAGCATTATTAAAGTATTACTTGTAACTATAGCCCATATCTTATATTTAGTTTATATTATACCCAATCCACCCAATTACTAATACCCAATATTAGTATTAAATATTTGTTATCTTTCAGAAGAAAATGTATTCAAATTTGAAACTGGGATTCATATGACAACTTGGATGGACATAGAGGATATTATGTTGAGTGAAATAAGCCAGATAAGCAAGAACAAATATTGTATATTCTCAGTAATATGAACTAAATATGATTGGTAAACTCATGGAGGTAAACTCTAGAGTACACTTTACTAGGAAATAAAATGTGGGTTGAGAATAGGACTTTATTAATAAGGTTCATTTTAAAATTCTGGAAATGAATATAGCTGAGAGTAATACATTATAATGAGTATGACTAACACTGCTGATTTATAAATGTGATTGTGGCTGAAATGTCAATTGAAAGGAAGCTAGAGTATAATCTAGGGAATGTATAACATAGTGATTATGGTGATGGATAAAGTTTTGGTTAATTGTATAAATATAAGAATGAAGAGATATCTTAATTCCCCTGCAATTGGTCACCAGTGTGTAGGGCTAGACAAGCCCAGTTACCCCAAAGGAATCTGTCATCCCCTATAAGATGGCATCCTCATTGAAGGGCTCAACAAAAAATTGGTTGAACAGAACCTTAAAAAGTCACAAATATTATAACATATATATTATACTATTTTATATTAATTATATTATATATAGCATACATTATAAACTATAGATTGGGTAATCAAACAAATAGATGTTTTATCATAGGTAGCTAAATTATTTGCAGTGTCTACTCTTCCTGCCTCTCTTTTGGCTAAATGAGACACCATATTTTGAAAATGTTCCTTCTAATAGTATGGCTTGGCTAACAAATAAATCTACAAAATTCAATGTTATTAGAATCCCTGGGCTTATGTGGCCATCCATTCCAAGAAAGATCACCTGCTAACTGAGGGTAAATGAGATGGTTCTTCTCAATGGGCTAAACTCCTTGCATTGGTGATGGCTGTGTAAGCTACCTCAGCTACAACTTCCTGCTACATATTTACAGACTCATAGACCATTACAAATGGTCTAGCCTCATGCACTGAGATCTGTCAAATCAACAATTAATCTATTTAGAGGCTCCTTCATATGATGGCAGGGACTATGACAACAGCTTATGAACTGGAAAGGAAACCAATTTGTTACTCTTGTTGATATCCACTAAAAACGACCATATAAAACAGAAGGTAAATAAAATTCCTGTGCTGTATAAGCAGGCACACAACAAGTTTCCATAATTATCTGCCAGATCACTAACAAACAGGACATAGCAGCCCACCTCATATGGAGGTGTGAACCAAATCACAAAAATTCCCTCTAAAGGAAGTGAAGGCCAAAGATGCAGCACATCTGTATAACTACTTCCAATGAGTCCAGGTCCTTGGGATACATCAGCTGGGGTTTAGGCACTGCACATTTGTAGCTTTGTGAATACATAAAACATTGCCCTATAGTTATAGATTCTGATTGGGTCGCTGTGATGTAGACTTGTACTCCAGATATGGGATGATAATTCCTATGCACCTGGGGATGCCATGACCATGTTTGCATCCTTATAGAAACACCTATACCATGTGTTCAAATACATGACCAAATTCTAATCTAATTAAGATACTGATTTACAGTACAAGAGACCAAAAAATGGGAATGCTCCCATGGTATATGAAAGAACTTTCCTGCTTCCTATCACCCCCAAACTAAGATAGAGATAATATGTTAAAACAGAATCCTCAAGATTGAGGAATGAATAAACATAAGGCAGGAATCCAACTGTGGACTAAAGTAGACTATTTTTATTCTAGTAATGGAAAAACTTGTTACAATGATACAAAGAAAGTGGTCTCCAGAGGTTCTGAGGAGATGGAGAGGGAAGAATAGTTATCATGGGGCATTTGGTGGTCATTGGAATTGTCCTGCATGATATTTTAATGATGGATATAGGCCATTTTACATTTTTCCAAAATCTATAAAATTGTGTGGTATAAATTTTAAACTATAATGTAAATTATAGGCTATGGTTAGTAGCAATGCTTAAATATATCAACTGTAACAAATGTACTACACTATGTAACAACTAACATGATGTTGTTTATTGGGGAAAGTGTGCAGGAAAGAGGGGCCGGGGTATATAGGAAGACCCTATATTTTCAATGTAACTGTTAGGTAATCTAAAGCTTCTTTTTTTAAAAATAAAAAGATTAAAAAAAAAAAAAAAAAAAA
>JAQZBX010096658.1:0-11775 GCA_029593785.1 Cabassous unicinctus
CTTTGTGCTCTGTTCTTCAGGTTCACTCACAGCATTGATCAGGAGGAGGGAACATGGTGCCAGGCGTATGTGGCTTTCCTCTGGATGCGTTCATTCTTTCACTCGGTCACCCATGCACTTACTCGTTCTGTAAACAGCAGCCAGGCACCCGCTTTGCCCCAGGCCTTCAGCTAAGAAGTGGCCCTGCAAGGCTGCATGACACCCTGGCCTTGCGCCCCAGGAACGCAGGCCAGCGGGAGGCCTGCAGGAGTGGACAGTGCGCTCGGGGCGGGGTCACAGCGCTCCCTGTTAGGAGAAGGGGCTTCAGGGAGAGGGTTATAGAATGGAGCGGCTCCCTTTGGAGAGTTTTTGTAAAATTACGTTTCTAAAGCCTGAAGACCTTGAATGAGAAGTTAGGTTTTGAGGATGGAAAGGATCCCCTCCCACCTTGCGCCTTTGCGCTTAGGCTTCTTTGCACCCCCGCTGACTGAAACCTCCTCATAGTAATTTATTGACCATGCTCTGTTTTCTAATCCGCAAAATGGGGATGATGTTCCTTTCCCAGGCGTTTTGCCACATCCTTCTGCGGTATGTGCTTTTCTTCTCTCCACTTTACTCCTGGGGAAACTGAGGTTCAGAGACACTTAAGTGCCTCGCCCAGGGCCCCTTGGGAAGAAATGAAAATGCAGGAGTGCACTCGGCTCTTCCAGGCTCCAAAGCTCCCCACCCCGCCCCCATACCGCAGCGCCTCTCCTAATGCCATTTCCACAATCCTGGAGTAACGTCGGCCAGGCCCCGACCCTCTCCCGCTTCTGCTTTGCTTCTCGCACCCTGGGCCCTCGGATTGTCCCCTGCTTCACTGTCCGCTCCTCATCCTCTCTCTCAGACACTTCTTTCTCCCTTCCTTCCCACCCAGAGTGAGTTAAGGGCCTCTGTGGGAGGCCCGCCCAGTCCTTCTGGATGAGGCCAAACCAACCACAGAAAACAGTGTCGCAGTTAAAGCGAGCACATTTTTTTGGACAGCCACAGGGGAAAACCTGGTGCTGCCTTCGCAGCCTATTTATTAGCTTTGTGCTCTTGGGCAGCCGCTGGCCTTCCTAGGAGATAACTCACTGCCCCCGGCTGCTGTTGCAAAGTGAGCTAAGGCAAGGGAAGGAACTTTGTACTTGTAAGTGCCATCCAGCATCAGCCTTTAGTAGGTATTGTTTTCCTGGTGCTACTTCTGGTATCAAAATCATATCAGACAAACAGGAAACACGTTAACCCCCAAGCCTGGAGGGAGGCCTTGGCCCAGGGCAAGCCACAGAGAAGAGGAATCTCTTCCAAAAGAGAAAATAGAGGGGGCAAGGCTGAACCACAGCCCAGAGGGACCATCGAGGGACTGAGGCAGCTCTTGAGGCCTCCCCACCAGGGTCCTCTTGGGCAGGAACAACGGAGAGCAGGTGGGCTCCGCTCGCTGTCATCAGCTGGAGCGGGAGGAGCTGTTAGCACAGAGGTTGGAGTTGGTTTGGGACTTGGAGGTGTCCCCTGGGTCAGGGCACCCCTTTTGGGAAAGTCAGGCAGCCACACGGAGGTGGACCTTCTCAGTGTTTTCCTAGCAGAGCAGAGCCTGCATCCAGACTGCTGGAACCTTCTCTCAGCTTCCAGGGCCAGCTTTTCTTTCATGGGGAAGGACATTTCTTGAGAACCCATCCTATGCCTGGTACCTTTCTGCATGTTTACCCTGCAATGGAAAGTACTATTATCCCCACTTGACAGACATAGAGTGAGACTCAGGGGGGTTAGGTGGCTTGTCTAAAGCCACACAGCAAATAAGGAGGGAATTTGGGTCTCAGCCCAGCTCTGTTTGGCTTCAAGCACAAGGATACTGTGGGCTTCCCCTGAGTCCTGCATCTCGGTTGGAAGCAAGGGAGATGTGAGACACACCTTGGGGTCCCAGCTGAGCACTAGATAGCCCAGGGCTCTGGGCCAACAGAAGGAATCCTGCCAGGTCTCTACCCCCACCCCTCCACCCCCCACCTCCACCCCATGAGGATGCCTGTGACAGAAGAGGCAGGATTGGCCCAGAGGATCCTGAGCTGAGGAGCTGGTGGGGTGTGGGCAGGGCAGGAGCAAGGAGATAGGATCTGACCAAAAACGACAGGGAGCCCCTCAGCTGGCTGACCAAAGGCTTCTCCCAGCCAGGTTGGGTGTGGACACGGGAGCCAAGTGGCCCCGGCTCTAAGGTGCTGCCCTCTAGAGGACAGGAGCCACCAGAAGCCCGAGCAAGCCCACCTTTCCATTCTCCTGCAGTGTTCCTCTCCTCCAGCGTCCAAAGCCCGGGGCTCTCCCCGCGGCTCTAGAACACTACGTTATTCCCAGCAGGCCTTCTCCTTCTGTTTGCCCCCTCCCTCCGGCTGGAGCAGCTCCCCACCCTGTACAGGGCCTTTGCTCTGCAGCTGTCCCTCTCTCTTCCTCTCCTGGACCCAGCATCTTTGAGGGAGCTCATCCTCTCCTGCAGCAGGGCCCCCAGGATCATTCTTAATCAAGACATGGAAGATGGCATCACAGTCTCCCCTGGAGCCTGCTGAACAGGACTTTTAAGCTCTGCTTCCCACCAAGGGACGAGGGGCAAGCAGGAGAGCTGTCACTAACAGAGACGAGGAAATGCAGAGCGAGGCAGCAGGCTGCCTGTCGCTTCTGGGGAGCTAGGGGAAGGCGGGGGACAGCCAGGGACCACCCCCAGCTGCACGAGGGGTCCTCTCTCAGGGGCGCCTGCTGACTGAGGCCCATCCTCGCCTCCAGCTGTCCTCAGGAGCATCACCCCCTCTCTCGGTGACTGGGAAGGGGGATTGAAGGTGGCCATGACGTGTTTTGCAGACAGCAAAGCCAAATCACAGTTAGGGTGATTACGTTTTTGCCTCAGCCATTGCCTCCTGCTGGACCTCTTGGCCAGCATCCAGCCTGTGGGAGAAGCCAGGCCCGCCCACACCGTGCCGTGGTGTTGACGCACCTACACGTTCTGCGGGTGGACTCAGGGCAGGAAGCAGTGGGGCTGGGGACCAGCCTGACTCCCATCCCTGGCAGTGTCGGCCAGGCGGGCCAGCCCCAGCCACTGGAGGCTGCCCCTGGGAGCTGTTTGTCCGCCCTGGCCTGGATAGGACTGAGGCCAGGGGACCATCAGGGCAGCTGGGACCAGCCGCCCTCTTCAGTTCCCACCTGAAGGCCCAGGCAGGACCCCTCAGTACCTGTAGAGACTCCCTGACGCAGGAAGCCCTTCCCATCTTTAGCTGGTACTGCCTCGTGGGGTGTCCGTTCCTGAGGTCCTTTCCCTGCCTGCTAGTGCCTGCTGTGCCTCACACACTCTTTTGCAAGCGTCAGGTCCTGGGTCCCTGGATTCCAGTGCAGCTCGATACCCATGCCCAGGGCACTTAACTCCCCTCTGCCTCTCTTTTCTCATCTGTAAAATGGGGATAGTGATAGTAGCTACCTTATAGGGTTGTTGTGAAGATTAAACGAGATGGGACTTAAAGTATTTGGAATGGCACGTGGTCAAGTGAGGACAATGAGGAAGGGGAGGAGGTCTCCCCGCCACGCCACATGGGGTCTTCCTCTAGGACTGTCGCTGTCATTATTACCACAGCTGTGGGTTTTGCTGATAATGATGCCACCACCAGGATCTGTACCACCATTCCAGGATGTTCTAAAATGCTGATACTTCTGCCTCCTGCCCCCGTGGCTCCTGCCTTTCCCCAGGCAGTACACCACCCCAACACACACACCTCCACCTGTTCTGCAACCCTCTAGCCCCACTTTCCCCCTCTAGCCAGACCAACTCCTTACTCCTTTTTAAAATACCCCCCCCCCCATGACACATTCCTAAAGACTCAGCTCAAATGTCACCTGTTTGATGAAGTCCTCCCTGGAATTTTCCCTGAGGGTCAAGGCTGGGGAGAAAGAAGGCTGCAAAACAGGAAATGAGGTTTAATCAGGAGCAGGGACCTGGGTATCCAGGATGGCAGCAAAATGGAGGCAGCAAAGACTCCCAGGAAGACCCCAAGAGCAGGTCTGAGGGAGAAGCCAAGACAAGCCGAAGCAGCCAGATCTGCCTGAGTGGCTTCCATCACTTCTGCTGAGCGCCTTGTAACCAGGGGAAATGTGGTTGTTGAGCTTCTCCTGTGTGAATACAGGTCAGCTAATGCAATCCTAACAACAACCCCATGAGGAAGATGCCAGTGTTACCATCATTCACAGATGAGGAAACTGAGGCTGAGGGAGATGAATTCGTTCGGTCAGAGAGTTAGTAGGGAAAGAGCCTGGGCTTAAACCCAGGCCGTCTGGCTCCAGAGTCCACATGCCTAACCACTGCCCTGTCTTACTGGATCTTAATGATCTGTTTTTATCTCCGTTCTCCCTTCCCCTCTTCCTTGCAATCTGCTCCACCCACCTCCTGTCCCCAGTTGCGGCTCAAAGGTGGTAGGAACCAAGTTACCCTGTATTCATTAATTCAGTAAATCTTCTGTGCCTACCACCTGAAGGTGTAAAACATGTGAGTATATGTCAAGTACTTAGAACAGTGCCTGGTGCCTAGTGGATGTGAGCTCTCATCAGCACACCACTATCATCATCATCATTTACATCTCTTGCGCAGTACCTGGTGCTGAAGGTTCCCAGTGAGTGCCTTGTTGAGTGATGGATGATGGGATATCTCTCATAATCATTCACATTCTCCGGAGGGACAACGTTTCTCTGAGTCCCCAGGGAAGCCATTGGCCACCATCTCCCTGCCCTGAGACAGCAGGCACATCCTTCCTTCTCCTGGAGGTGGCTCGCTCCACTTCAACTCTCTGACCCCCTGGGGAGGGGCCGATTTCCTCATCCCCCTGCCAGAACAGAGCCCGCCTCATGTAAGCCCTTCTCCTTTCCTTCCGTGTTGGGGGGGCCTGGAATCTGAGGCACATCCCAGAAACAGAAGACAGGCTCCAAACAGAAACCAGGAAAGGAAAGGGGGCCCAGGGGCTGTGAAGAGAGCAACGCTGGCACACAAGGTTACCTCAAAATGGGCTGAAGGGAATGAACGCTAAGAGCATTTCTGAAAATAAAATGCTAGAGACAGTGATCCAGAGAGAGAGAAGTACTGGGAGAACTGAGGAGAAAAGTTAGGAAAAACGGCCTTCTTTGGCCACCTGTTTCTGCATTCAATTCTGGAATTTACCCAGAGGAAAAAAGACAAAGGCTGAGAGAGGTGACCTCACTGAAAACAGATCTTAAATTTTAAGGTAAAATCAGATGTCTGGGCTTCTAGAAAGATAAGTGATGTTTGTTTCAGAATGACACCGTCCCTCACAAAAGGAAAAAAGAAAGTACTGCAGCATCTACAGCCAGCATCCTGAGGGGCCTCGGAGAGAAGACTCTGATAAGGCTCAGTCTAATTCTGTTAGTATTCATTTCCTGTTGTTGCTGTAACACATTACCACAAACCTAGTGGCTTAAAACAACACAAATTCATTATCTTACAGTTCTGGAGGTCAGAAGTCCAAAATGCTTCTCGCTGGGCGTTATGGTTTGCTAAGGCTGCTGAGGAAAAATACCAGAAATGGGTTGACTTTTATAAAGGGAATTTACTAGGGTAAAAGCTTACAGTTCTGAAGCTGTGGAAATGTCCACCTCAAGGTATCATCAGACGCTTTCTTACCAAGGGTCGGCTGCTGGATCCTGGACTCCTGCCACGTGGCGAGGCAAAATGGCGGTTCTCATCTGGGCCCTTGCCTTCTTCTCCAGGCCGCTTTCTTCCCAGGCTGTGGAGTCCTCAAACACATGGCAGGGCTGGCCTCTTCAGCTTTGAGCTGCCCCATGGACCTAGTCTCTCAGGGACCTCTTTCCGTGCCTCCACGCTCTGCTGATTTCAGCCTCTAGCCTCTGGCCTCTCTCTTAGCTTCTTGGGGTTTCTCTCAGCCTCTCTCTCAGCCTCTTGGGGCTTCTTTGTCTTTCTACAAAATGCAGGCATTCTTAGAGTCCTTTCTCACATGACAAGTGAAAATGGCAGTTCTCTTTCTCTGTGTGTGTGTTTCTGCTTTCAGTTCTTGGTTTATAGAAGACCCCAGCAAGAGGGCGGAAACCTACCCTGAGTCACGCCTCACTGACATCCAATCCAAGACCCCAAAGTGATCTAATCAAAAGTGATCTAATCAAGGTCCCTTAACTGAATCTAATGCACTCAAAGGGACCTACACCCAAAGGAATGGATTAGTTCAAAGAACATGATCTTTTCTGGGATTCACAAAAATTCCAACCATCACACTGGGTAAAATCAAGGTATCAGCAGGGCTGTGTTCCTTTCTGGAAGCTCTAGGAGACAATCCATTTTCATGCCTTTTCTACCTTCTAGAGGCTGCTCTGTTCTTTGGTTCATGGTCCTTTCCTCCATCTTCAAAGCCTACAATGGCCACTTGAATTTTTCTCACATCTCACCACTGTCACTTTTTCCCTTCTGCCACTCTCTTCCTCATATAAGGGACCCTTGTGATTACATTGGTCTGACCAGGATAATCCAGAACAATCTCCTTATCTTGAGATCAGCTGATTAGCAACCTTAATTCCTCCTTGCCTTGTGACATAGGAGAACTACAATGGGAACCTCTTTGGGGTGGTGAGGGTGGGTGGGGCATTCTCCTGCCTACTACGCAATGTCAGGGACATGGTATTGTGTTCTGATTCTTCCAAAATCGGTAATTCATGCCTGGAACTTGAAATGACATTCCATTACCTGGAAAAGGGGTTAAACCAAGGTAGTGTGAACTCTGGATAGTTACTTAACCTCCTGGGCTTTTGTTTTCTCATCTTGAAGACAGAGAAGTGAAGTGTGGGCCTGGAAAGGAGGGACCATGCATCCCCCACCCTGTGCAGAGTCCGCTGCGTGCCCGGCACTCAGAAGAAGTGGTTGTGATTTAGTGGTCCTGACGGCCTTGCCGCTTTCAAGGCCTGTGATTTCATGACTCACCGGTTCTAAAAAACAGAACACAAACTTTCAAAATGGGTAATCACATCTGTCAAGAAACTCTTCAAGGAGTCATTTTTCTCTGTAGCACAAGGCTTTGTACTAGAAGGCAGGCACTGGATTATTCACTCATATACATTAACTAAATGGACAGATGGGCAACCATGAATGTGCATGTATATATGTGTGTGTATATGTAGAGGGAGAGAGAGACAGAGAGCGAACGTGCATGCAAACTTCAGCTGTTAAGAATATTCACCTAACCTGAACTGGGCTCCCTGAAAAAAAGGTTTCTAAGAACTGGCTTGTGAGTTCACTCTGGTAGTACAAGGACAATTAATTTGCTGAGGACCCCACTGCTGCCGAGGCCTGGCCCTTCCACCAAGAGTGCCAAGAGTAAAGGAAAACCCGCTGGAGACCCTCACCTGGGATTTGGCGGGGGAGGGGGGCGAGCACCCCCTGCTTGTTTCTCCCTCCGCTGGCTCCCCGTCGCCTCTCGGTTACCTGGATGGCACTTCCCCTATGCCCGCCTCCACATTGCCTTCACCCGCTTTTCACCACATCATCTTTGGGGTGCCTCCAGACAACTAGAAGAAGGATTCTCTCAGGCTGCTTTTCTCTCATTCTTTCCTGAGCTTTTTCTCTATTACCTGTGACTTCTGGTCATCGTTAGTGTAATGCCAGACTCAGGATATAAAGTTGGCTCGAATCCCAGCTTGCCACCTTTGTTAGCTCTGTGACCTGGGGCGAGCAGTAAAAGCTCTGAGCAGGTTACCTTAATTCTCCAGGAGTTACAGCTCAGACCACAGATCTGTAGAAGCCCAGGGACCTCCATCCTGCTGCACGGAGCATCCTCCTTCTAACAAGCACCCAGGTGTGACTGAGGTAGTCCACACACTCCACTCCGGGACACTCTGCTCCCACCTGACTCCCTTTCTCCCCCAAATGATGGCAGTCATCTCACTGATCACCCCAACCACAGCCCAGTTCTCCACCCTGTGCCCTCATCATCTCTCTGCCTCTGTAGAAGCCTTTAAATGGCTCCTTGTTAGTCTTGGAATAAAATTCAGACTTTTAAAAATGCCTTTCCTGATTTGGTCCTTGCCTTTCTCTCCAACCAGCACAGACTCTGAAGCAAAACAGGCTAAGTTCCAGTCCTGCTGTGTGACCTTGGACAAGTAGCCTAACCTCTCTGTGCCTCAGTCTCATTATCTGCAAAATGATAATAATACACACTGTATTTGTGAGGAATACAAATGTTAATACATGCAAAGAGCTTAGAATAGTGCCTGGCTTGTAATAAGTGTCATATAAAGTCTTAACTATTGTTTTCCATTAATATTCTTTCTTGCTGCAACACTAAATGAATGAAGTAGTTCCATAAGACATCCTGCTGGGGCAGGAAGAGGGAGGCCCTGTTGTTTGGGGAAATCTGGGGCAGCTTGCCAAAGGATGTAGCTTTTGAGTTATGTCTTGAAGGATGGTCAGTCACTCCCTGTAGAAACTGAGAGGAGGGTATTCTAGATGGAAAGACCTATATGAGCAGATGCATGGAGGGGAAAGTCACATCAAGGAAAGTGAGTTCCAGTAGGTTGGGAAATGGTATGAAATTCGGTTGGACTGCTAGTTTAGGTAACAGTCACAGAAGCCCTTAAATGACTGTTTGAGGAGTTTCAATCTTGTCCTCTGGACAATGGGGAGCCACTGAAAGTTCTTGAAGTAGGGGGGTGGACATGGACTCAAAGCTTTGCTCTAAGCAGTAAGAGACATTTAAAATCACAGAGGAATCTGCTATAACAATGTCCAGATGCATGTCTATGCTTAAATACCAGACTCATGGGGAGGACCTTCCAGAAGTGGGGAGATGTCGAGGAGCCCTGGAACCACTGGGCTCTTTGCTGTGGTTCTGATGGTCTGTAAAAGTGAATGTGGTCTGCTGGGGCCAGGCATGGTGAGGAGGGCAGTGGGGCAGCAGCCAGGGTTTGGTGCTCAACCCTGAATGTGCATTAGAATCACCTGGAAGAACTTGGAAACCATACCAGCGCCTGGGCCCTGCCTCCAGAGATTCTGAGTGAACTGGTCTGTAGCGGGTCGTCCTGGATGCCAGAACTCTTTTCAACTCCCCAAGTTATTCTAATGTGTAGCTGGGTTAGTTAACTCGTGCAACGCAGGTGATATTGTCCCCAGGCGGTGAAAATTGATTCTTAGGGGGCAAAAAAACACTCAGGTATTGTAATAGTCTGTGGCCTTCTGAAAGGCCACAGTACCTGAACAGATGTGCAGTGTCTCTGTGGTATCAAAATGTCATGGGGCAGGTGAGGGCAGCAATTAAGGAAAAGAAATGTCCAAAAAGGCTTCTTAGGGGGACAAAAATGGGGGAAAAAAATGAGAAACACTGAGTTATAACTAGCTCTTCTGAACAGTTGATTTATAAATGGGATTGTGGCTGAAAGGGTAGTCTAGGGATGTAAATGTCAATAGAAAGAAAGCTAGAGAATAATCTAGGGACTGTGAACTCAGTGGTGGGTGAGGATTGTGTTTATAATATAGTACAAAGACAAGAATGTTCTTCCATGAACTAGAACAAATGTACGTCACTGTTACAAAGTGCTAAGAATATGGTGATACATGAGAAAAGCACAACTAATTTAACTCAGGCAACATAGATAACAGTAATATTGTGATATTCTTGCATCAGCGGCAATGAAGGTGGTATACCAATGCTTAGTGTCGGTAATAGCGATGGATAAGGGGATACGGGTTTTTTCTTTTTGGAGCAATGAAAACATTGTAAAATTGATGACAGCACAACTCTGTGACGAAACTGAGAATCACGGAGCATGGACTTTGGATGGATTGTACAGGGCATGGGACTACCCCGTGGTGAATGATGGACTGTGGTTAACAGTACAAATATGAGAATGTTCTCTCAGGAACTACAACAAATGTACAATAGTAATAACAAGCTGTTAGTAATAGGGTGGTTAATGGGAAAAACACACCAAACGTAAGCTGTGGACTGTAGTTAGCAGTACTATTTCAATGATGTTCTTTCGTCATTTGTAAGGAATGCTCCACAACAATGCAAGGTGGTGGTGGTGGTGGTGGTGGTGGTGGGGCGTCGTGTGGGAATCCTGTATGTTATGCATGAGTGTTTTGCAAACTCACAACTTCTCTAATTTAAAAAAAAAAAGTATTCTAAGGGGGACAAAAATGGAGGGAAAAGTTGAGAAACACTGAGTTATATCTGGCTACCCTGAACATTCCTTAATGTAAGCCCCACAACAGGTGCTAGGAAGAAGCACCTCCCAGAGCTATCCTTATCCAGATGGAAAGCTGGAATAGGGCTCTTCCTCCCAACAGGGCCATTTGGTCAGGGACCCATGACCTTGTAAGTGCAGAACCTTTAAACAGCAGGAACAAATAAGAATTTAAGAACCTCTTGTGGTTTAGTCTGCTCTGTAATCAGCTGCTGAATTTGGTCTAATGAGATTGTAATGTTTTTAAAAGTCAATTTGGTAATCTTTGTGTCTTCAATGGATTCTGAAAGCCCTATTAGTTATTTATATCAGCTGACGCGTGCCTGGCTGCAAATGGCAACTTTATGTCTTTATGTGCATTTAACATCTACACTGTGTTAACAGCCACACACATTTAGCCAGCTCTGAGATCCTCGGCCTAATCGCCTCTGGGTCTGTAGACACACACACACACACACACACACACACGCACCCCTCTGTCAGCCCGTGTGGTCAGCCATAGGGTATTTTGACTTATTCAGCAGTCTACTGACTAGTTCTCCCACTGTACCACATCAAATAAGTGATGTCTGTGGTCACCAGGTTGTTTAATTAAAGCTCATCAGGTCTTCTAAGAAGTGAAATACAATTAACTATGCTTAGCACGAAAGCTTTATTGAGCACGATTTAATCTTTCTTGGGTGATTCAGTACCTTGCAGGCCTTGGGGGCCTCCGTTATGGATATAGATGATCCTTGTCCTCGTGCTCTGCAGAAGTTCCCCTGAACAGAGATTTCCGGCACAAGCCCACCTGGCACATCGGCTTCCTTTTGTAGGGGGCTTCCCTCGCTGTTACCTGGAAATGGTGTCTAGACACCCCAGGGAAGAGACAGATCTGTGACGATTTGCCCTTGGCACACAATGCTCCTGACAGCTGGTGTGAAATCTCTCCATTTTGCAGCCCTTTTTTACTTCTCTAATGGGGAGAACTCCTCAGTGGGATGATAACGTGGCATCAACACCTTGCTTACACATTTATGAATCTTTCTTTCCCACAAGGAGCTCTACCCAGCATTCATTCATTAATTCAACTTGCATTTATTAAGCAAGAGTCAGTGAGATGCAGTGGGATTGGAGAGTCGTCAACAAGGAAGGGTACAGCTAAATTCATTTCAGGGCACATAACGCACATTCAAATCAGAAACCCAGACGATTTCTCGTATGGATGTATGCCTCCTACCATGCCCATTGCCCCTCACCGCCTTCCCCCCTTTCTAGTGTGGTCACCACCTTCACCAGTTGAACTATATTCAGATACTTAATGAGCCAGTAGTAAAATTAATCTGGGAAATAAACAGCTAAACATAGCTTTACGCTATCTTTTTAAAAGAAGAGGTAATGGGAGGGGACTGGCCCTACCCGATTCAAAACAAAACTGGATCCCAACCTTGCTCAGATAGATCAAGATGGTAAGTATCAAAAATGAAACTATAAAACTAAAAGAAGAAAATAGGATTATTTTTTTAATCTCTTAAATAGGGGGAAGGCCTTTCTGAATATAACCCCAAACTCAGAACTCAT
>JAQZBX010096659.1:0-11777 GCA_029593785.1 Cabassous unicinctus
TCATCTTTGTTATCTCAACCTAGTTTTTAAGGAATACCATGAATGGAAAAGACAGCACAGTACACTGGAAAGGGCATGGGATTTCAAATCCTGGTATTATTTGCTGGCCATATTCCTATCTTGTGTGAGATCTCAGAGTTTTTGTTTCCACCTCTGTAAAACAGAAGAGTAATCATTAACAGGATTAAATGAGCTTAATACTGGGATCACAGTTGCCTTCAATAAGCATTAATTTCTACCTTGCTCTTTCCAAATCTTGAATTTTAGATAAAGATTTAAAAACCGGTCCTATAAAATATGCCAGTTTACTTATTAGGAAAACCCCTTGTATTTCTAGATTTTTAAATAATTAAAATATTTTTGGTTAATTCTCATTAAAATTGTTATTATTTTTGGACTTGCTTAGCACTCTTCACTGGCTTCTCCTGTGCTTAATAAGAGGCCAAAATCTATAATCTAGTTCTGCAATCTGATCCTTGCCTACAAGTGCAACCTTGACTAATTCCAACTCTTCCTCAGTCAACACAGTCTGGCCATCCTAGAATTCTCATTTCCTCAAATATGCCATATCTGTACAACCTCCACCCACTACTTTGCCAGATTTGTCCTTTAAGTTTTAGCTTAAACACCACTTCCTTGAAGAAACCTGCCATCCATTGTCCCCACGCTCCATTAAGGACTAATTTAAATCTCTGGAGTTATAAACTTCCAAAGCACTGTGCTTTACCTGTTAGAAATTATCACAGTTGTAATTATTTATTTAATATCAGTTATCCCACTAGACTGTAAATTCCACTTAGGAAAGACTTAATTCTGTCTTGTTCACCACTGTATTCCCCAAAACTAGCAGTTCCTTCTGTACAGTAGGCACCTGAATATTTCCTGAATTGAATTTTAACAATGAATTGATTTTGTTATATTGTTTCCATTAAAAATGCTTATTTTTCAAGAGCTCAAAAGCTCTTGAGCTCTGATTCCGATTACTTCATTAAACTTCAAAAACAACTCTGTAAGCGGGGATATCAAGATACCTTTGTTGCTTCTTTCCTTCTGTAGTGACATTGCTGAAGCTGGAAGAGGTTGGTTACCAAAATGAGTAATATCCATTTATACCAGGGTCAGTTTCTCACTAGTCAAGTCTGTGACTGAGGTGACTATTCAGAGGCAACCATATTTTAGTGGCTAGAACAGAGTAACTTTATTTTTTTTACTTTATTTTGTACATTTAATAATCGAAAATATAAACAATTAAAATCTAAAAAGTAAACACAGATGAATAAATATATACATTTCTCAATTAAATGTAATGGATACATATAAATTTTTTTTGAATCAAACAATATGTTACACAATATATTTGGTTCATAGTAACACATTCATACAGTATTTGTCCTTTTGTGTCTGGCTTGCTTTGCTCAACATAATCCTCCAGGTTCATCCATGTTGTCATATGCTTTACAACTTCATTTCTTCTAACAGCTGCTTAATATTCCATCATGTGAATAGACCACAGTTTGTTTATCCATTCATCTGTTGATGGACACCTGGGTTGTTTCCAAATTTTGGCAATGGTGAATAATGTTGCTATGAATATCGGTGTGCAGATGTCTTTTTCTGTCACTGTTCTCAGTTCTTCTGGGTATATACCCAGTAGTGGTATTGCCAGGTCACGTGGCATGTCTATATTCAACTTCTTTAGGTACTGCCAAACAGTCCTCCACAGTGGCTGTACCATTCTGCATTCCCACCAAAAGTGAAGAAGTGCTCCTATCCCTCCACATCCTCTCCAACACTTGTAGTTCTCTGTCTTTTTAATAGTGGCCATTCTGATAGGTGTCAAATGATATCTCATTGTAGTTTTGATTTGCATTTCCCTAATCATGAGTGATGTTGAACATTTCTTCATGTGTTTTTTTTTTTTGCCATTTGTATTTCTTCTTTGGAGAAATGTCTATTCAAGTCTTTTGCCCATTTTTTAATTGGGTCGTTTGTCCTCCTATTGTTGAGTTGTAACATCTCTTTATATATCCTGGATATTAAACCTTATCAGATATGTGATTTTCCAAATATTTTTTCCCATTGAGTTGGCTGCCTTTTCACCCTTTTGACAAAGGCCTGTGAGGTGCAAAAGTGTTTAATTTTGAGGAGGTCCCATTTATCTATTTTTTGTTTTGTTGCATGTGCTTTGGGTGTAAGGTCCAAGAAACCACCATCTACTACAAGGTCTTGAAGATGTTTCCCTACATTTTCTTCTAGTAGTTTTATGGTCCTGGCTTTTATATTTAGATCTTTGATCCATTTTAAGTTGATTCTTGTATAGGAAGTGAAATAGGGTTCCTCTTTCATTCTTTTGGTTATAGATATCCAGTTCTCCCAACACCATTTTTTGAAGAGACTGTATTTTCCCATTAGCGTGGGCTTGGTATTTTTGTCAAAAACCAGTTGACTGTATAGGTGAGGGTTTATTTCTGGGTCTCAATTCTACTCCACTGATCGATGTGTCTATCTTTATGCTAGTACCATGCTGTTTTGACCACTGTAGCTTTGTAATATGTTTCAAGGTCAGGTAGGGAAATTCCTCCCATGTCACTCTTATTTTTTAGAATGCTTTTGGCTATTCGGGTGCACTTACCCTTCCAAATGAATTTGGTAATTGCCTTCTCTAATTCTGTAAAGTAAGCTCTTGGGATTTTGATTGGTATTGCATTGAATCTGTAAAACAGTTTGGGTAAGATTGACATCTTCACGATATTTATTCTTCCAATCCATGAACACGGCATATCTTTCCATTTGTTTAGGTGTTTCTAAATTCTTTTAGCATTGTTTTGCAGTTTTCTGCATATAGGTCCTGTACTTCTTTGGTTAAATTAATTTCTAGGTATTTGAGTCTTTTGTTGTTATTGAAAATGGAGTCTTCCCCCTGATTTCCTCCTCAGGTTGTTCAGTACTAGTGTACAAAAACACTACTGATTTTTGCGTGTTGATCTTGTATCCTGCCACTTTGCTGAACTCATTAATTAGTTCATGTAGCTTTGTCGTGGATACTTCAGGATTTTCTAAGTACAGGATCATGTCATCCACAAACAGTGAGAGTTTTACTTCCTCTTTTCCTATTTGGATGCCTTTAATTTTTTATTCTCGTCTAATTGCCCTAGCTAGAACTTCTAGTACAATGTTGAATAACAATGGTGACAGTGGGCATCCTTGTCTTGTAGAGCAGAGTAACTTAAGGGACCTAACTGCACCTGCTCAGATTTTCTCAGTCCTACCTGCCTTCCCTCCAGGTCACTTCCATAGCTTCCTGCTATCTCAGCTTCCCTGGGGGGTGAGAGCTAGGTTTCGGTATAGCCTTTACTTAACTAATGCTGACCTGACCACAAGCTTAGCTCTTCCCACTACTTCCAAGAGCAGAGGAACAAGGAATGGGCCATGCAGCATGACATCAGTTCTCCAGCAGCTATGGGAGAGGTAGGGCAATACAACCCAGAATGAAAGACAGGAGATGGGGAATAAATGAAAAATAATTATCCACTCCCTTCCTTTCCCTAAATGAACCTCTCTCTAGATCCAGGATAGATGATCTTCCTCTCTCTCTGTTCCTTATATATTTCATTCATTTACCTCTTCCCACTAATTTTATTCTAACTCTTCTGATCTTTTTCTGAGAACCTTTTCTTGTTCTCAAAAATGTGGGGAGTGGATGTAGCTCAAGTGGTTGAGCACCTGCTTCCCATGTACGAGGTCCCAGGTTCAATCCCTGGTACCTCCTAAAAACAGAACAAAACAAAACAAAATAAAACAAAACAAACAAACAAATGAAAAAACTAACTCTCACTGGGGAGCAGATGTAGGTCAGTGGTTGAGCACCTGCTTCCCATGTATGAGGTCCTGGGTTCAATCCCCAGTACCTCCTAAAAAAAAAGTCAAATGATGTAATATACTCACTTATTTACTCTTTCTCATTTAAGGGAATTATAGTAGGCATAATTAGTGGTCACAACAATGAAGAACAAAAATGTAGCACACATCCTGCAGATCACCAATTACCAGGTGGGGGAACCAACAGGTCTGAGTGACTTAAATAATATACAGGCTTTCTTAATCACACATGAAAATGTTCCTGCCATGAACATTTCCCCATATACTGTCATAAAAAAATTTCCCAAAGCTACGATTTTGAGTGATCCTGAGCATAGACGTGATTTTTGTTCCTCTGATATTTACAGACCAGGATCTAAGAACCTCTCTACTCTTTCTATGCGTGTTACATTCTTATATACCTTACTGATCATTTTTCCAATACTACGTTGAAGGATTCAACTAAACAAAGAAAAAAGCCCCATTTGATTGAAAATTAAAATTATAAAAAATATTCAGTAAAATTACTAAATTTTAAGTGGACTATCCTACTTCTGTCTTTCATGTATTTTCCTATATATTTCCAAACTGGTAAGAAATGGAACTTAGATAAACATTTAATTAATTTCCATTCCACAAAAGTAGATTTACTTGAATTAAAGTTGAGTATTTGAACTGAAGTATTAATTTTACTAAATTGATCTTATGCTTCGAATATTAATTTTTAAAATAGTTTACATTTTCATTAAAAATAAAACAAATTCAGCTCTATTTCACTTCTGTTTAGCCCATGACTTTAATCCATGGGTCAATGGTAACAGATAAAGATGTCTTAATTCTGTCCTTGAGCATTTTTGATGAATAATTTTTTTTTTAACCTAAAGAATAAAATTCAGCAGTGTCACAATTTCAAATTTCCTTTCTGATAAAGACACAAGAATTCAAATTCTTCCAATTAAATTCTTTCTTCTGGGGAAATGGCTCATTTTTTTTTCCAATTCCTTTCTGGAGGGCAGACCTTCCTGGATGCTCAGCCAAATCTGAAGGAACCTTCCTTCAAAATCATCAACCTGCTCTTTAATGAAAGACAGTTCAGAATAATGGGGTTAATTATAGGTCTAAGATTCAGAGGCCTCAATTTTCTCATCTGAAAAACTTCTCTTCTAGTTTTGACATTCTAAGATGCTTTGGGCTCTCACCTAAGAGAGTACTCTGTTAGAATAATATAGTTGTTTTACTCAATCAAAGACATGCATTTGTTTTACCTATAAAGTGATTCTTTGCATTTGAGCAAATATTAAAATTCAGGACAATATTATCTTTATATAAATCATAGTTAGTTTATATCAATAATTTAATACTTACCTAAAGGGATCATAACCATCCATATCAACACGAAGTCCATTTATAAACAGATGAGCATCACCTGGCTGAATTTCAAATCTATCTCAAAGATCCTTAAAATAGAGCAGAATGATAGTTTACTGAGTGATATATCAAGAGTGATCTATGTCAGGGGTAGGCAAACTATTTCCATAAAGAAGCAGATAGTAAATATTTTAGGCTTTTTTGGCCATACAATCTGTCACAAATACCCAATTCTCCCTTTGTAGCCCAAAGGCAGCCAAAGACATTATGTAAACAAATGGGCATGGCTATGTTCCAATAAAACTTTTATTTATGAAAACAGATGGTAGGCCAGAGTTGGCCTACAGCAGGTTACCAACCCTTGATCCAAATAATGGGAAGCATGATAGGTTAAAGAAAGAAATAAATGTATGAATATTCTGATATACTAGAAGGGACTCTAGGTACTGGAGATGTAACAAAAATAAAAATGGTAACATCCTTGCCCCTACTACATAGTTATTAAGATCATGTTCTAGGAGTCAATCCTGGTTTAAATTGTGGTCTTGCCACTTACTAGCTATGAGATGTGGACAAATTTATTTACCTTCCTTAAGGTTCAGTTTACTCATCTGTAAAATGGATATAATTACATCTATCTCACAGGTTTGTTATAAAGTTTAAATGTAATATATATTTGCACCCAGTCACATATAAAGCACTTAAAATAAAAGGTTTTATCATCGCCATCATCAAATCAGTCTAGAGAGAAAAATAATTTTAAAATATTGCATTTCAACAACGTGACAAAATAAGTGACACAACGAGATTTGTATAAAGTGCTCTAGAAATGCAGCTGAAGCAATTAGCTCTAAGAAATTCAGAAAACTCATGACTTCTGGTTTATATTCACATGGGTTTGGGGTTGGATTTCACATAACTTTTACGGTACAAAAAATATAAACTTAGGATTTTTATTCAAAGTGGAATTAATCAGTAGTGCTCCTAGGCTTTGAGTCATTTTAAATGAATGCAAATCTACGTGGAGGAATATAGCCTCATTTAAAAAAAGAGGGAACCGGTTATTCCAACATGTCCCTTTACAACTGAGAAAAGTGATTGAGCTTTATGATAGTAAACTGGTTTATAAATATGTCTGGAGGTCCCTAATCTAAGATTAATAGGCATGATGAACTTAAAATGTGAAGTAAAATCTTTGTATTAATATTTATATCTCATTTTATTTTCAGGAGACAGGACAAGGGAAAATAAGATTCTAAAGAAAAAATATTTTACAGAAGTGGTTTTTAGAGAGGATGTTCTAATCTAGGGAATTTCCCTAGAACTCTAAAATTTTCATACATTCTAAGTAATTAGTTGGAACTAATTAGAAAAGGTGTGAGCTTTTATTTGGGTAAAGGGTAATCCTTTGTTTGGGTTTTACATTTAAATATCAGCATTTGGTTTCTGTAATTACATAAAATTGAAACAATCTGTTTCACACTGCGAAAACAGAAAAAAATAAAAGTCACCTGACCATATCCCCATTTTTTTCTCAAAAGAAAACAAATGTCATTAAATATACTTTTTAATAGCTCTCGCAGTAAACAGTGAGAGACACACATTGAACTGACGCTGAATTTAAAATGACCCAAAGTAGATTCCGGCTACTCTCTGAGCAAAATAACAATTATGAACTTCTAAGGGAAATTTGCTGTACTTTCGAGTTAAATTAGTTGTCTCCCCAATAAAACCAAACTCAAACTCACTTATACAATTTAAATATATCCACAATATTTTTTGAATAATCTTTTCATCAGTCCCAAGTCAAAACTATGTAAACAAGTATACACAAAGAATTTGAATGCCCATGTCAGCCCCCTCCACTTGCTCCACATCCTCTATCCCTGGACCCTAGAGGTAACTTTCCCCTTCCCTTCCCAAAGTTTCTTATTCATCCTTCTAGTGTTTCTTTATGCATACACAAATACATACAAATATATATTCCTGGTTCCCCCTGCTTTCTTATATAAATAGGATAACATCGTCTATATATACACTGCTCTGCATCTTCCTCTTTGCATTTAACAATACGTTATTTAGATAATTTCATATTATTAGGCAGAAAACTTCCTCATTTTTCTTTTTACTCTATTTTTTATATAAATAGCTTCACAGTATTCCACTGTGTAAATATTCCCTACTGATGGGTACTCATGTTGTTTATAATTATCTGTTATTTCAAATAATGCTCCAACAAATAATCTTATACATATGTTGTTAATATTTGGGGCATATTTAAGGATAGATTCCCAGAAACAGATTACTGACTCAAAGGTAAATACATTTAGTTTTAGTAGATACTGCTAAATTTCCAGCCATAGAGTTATACAAATTTGTCCTCCCGTATACATTGTATGAAAAAGCCTGGTTCTCTGTAGATTTGCCAAAGAGTATATTGTCAAACTTTTGAATTTTTGAAATCTGGTTTCTCATTTTTAACTCTCATATATAATTTGCTTTTTATGACTGAGATCATCTTTTTAATATATTTAAAGACAACTATTATTTGTAATAGTGTGTGAAACTTGTGTTTATGTGTTTTGCAGGAATTATGCATTTGGTGTGTACGGAGGATATTGTTATAGTGGCATATTTCCAGGATGTTCAAGTGTCCCATCCATGTGTGGTAATTTTGCAATGGCCATTACAACACTTTTTGACTTCCAGCTGCAACCACTGTCTTCCCCAGGGTCGCAACTCCAGTTCCTTCAGTTATTTCCCACATAGCCCATGGAGTAATGGGTAACACGGAATACTAGTCCAAACACATTTACCCATTATCATCATTGTCTTTTTCTCATCAGTTGCTTTGCGAATAGGCAGCTAAACAATGAGACCATCTATATTGTTATGACTATTTAGTTAACACATTACTTTGAAGATTTCTTACTCAGAAGTCAAAATTTGCTTCAAATTTGTTTGACTGCTAATTCCAAACTGCTGAGAGGTGGAAAAGTTGATGGCAAAGAGCAGCTGCATCAGCCTGTGTGGGCTAGAGCAGCCAGGAGGACACAGTCTGCTCCAGGGCCCACACAGGGCAGGCCCTACTGCTCTTTCATTTCCTTCGTAGTATTACTCACTATTATTCCTTGTTTATTTTTCCACATGAATATTTAGAATCATCATGTCTATCTTCAGAAGGTTCAGATTATATTTATAAATTAACATAGGTTAAATTAACATAGGTTTCTTTGCAATGTAATTTTTCAATTCAAGAAAGAAGTATATCATTCAATATGTTGTTAAGGAATGTTTCAAAATTTCCGTAATGGGGAATTGTAGTCTATAAATTGGCCCTCTTTATCACTCTTTAGCCCCTTCCTCTCTACCTGAGACCCATGATCTGTTATTTTTCTCCCATTTCTCTTCTCACCATTCCTTAATAAATTACTGGCCTAACTAAAAAAAAAAAAAAAAAAGTTTTTTCCTTATAACTTTAGGTAGTATATGCTACTAGAATAAAAATTAAAAGATATAACACAGTAAACCCTATTGTAGAGGATGAACAACAGTTAATAGTACAATTGTAAGAATGTTCTTTCATGAATTATAACAAATGTATGACACTAATACAAGGGGTTAATAATTTGGGAAAAAATACACCTAACATAATGTGTACATGATAGTAAATATTTTAACCATCTTTTATTAGTTGTAACAAAGGTATCACACTAACGGAAAGTGCTGTACTTTTTACATGATTTTCTTGTAAACTTACAACTTTTCTAATATTAAAATTTTTAAAAAATAAAAATAATAAGACATATTTCTCAGGCCTGTGTAGTGGGTGTTTTAAATGAGGAAATCCATGTAAATTGTTTCACACAGGGTCTAGAACATAGAATCTCTCAATAATTGCTGGCTACTACTGTTGAAAAAAAAAATAGTACAATTATTAAAAAAAAAAAGTGCTATCATTAATTGTACCAAATGTTCCACATCAATGCAAAGTAGTGGTAGGGTGTTGTATGGGAATCCTGTGTTTTATGATGATTGTTCTATGAACCCACAACTTCTCTAATAAAAAAACAAAGATTTTTTCCCCTCATATAGCCTTTAACACTTGCTATATTTATTTCTAGATATCATTTGTGTTGATCTTGTAAATGGAATCTTCTCTTACATTGTGTCTTCTAACAAGTTGTTTATAATATATGAAGTCTACTGCTTTCTGTATACTAATTGGGTTCTACTCCTCATTAGTGATTTTTTTTTAATTGATTCTTTTGAAACTCACTTTTTCCCAATTTTGATACTTTTAACATACTTCTCTTTACTAAGTACTGGCTAGTAACTCTAATACAATTATAAAAATACAGTGATGATAATAAGCCACATTTTCTTGTTCCGCATTTTAGTGAATATGCCTCTAATTTTAACCATCTAGTAAGAAGTTGGATTTTTAAGCAAGATAAGCACAAATACATATTTATATATCTTTAATCATGTTAAGGAAGTATAATCAATTCCCTTAAAAAGGGTTGTTTTTTTTTTAAAAGAAAGGCCTTGAATTTTGTAAAATGCTTTTTCAGCATCTAAGGAGATGACCAATTTTAATAAGTAGTTAATGATATTAATTACATGACTACATTTCCTAAAGTTGAACCATCCTTGTATTCCTCAAATAAACCTCAATTGATTATGATCTACTATTCTTTATTAGTTTTACTTTTTTAATCTTCTAACTCAGTACTTTTTAACTGTCTTAATTTCTTTTGCTTTCCTTTGATTTCGTTATTTTTCTAATCTTTGAAGTTCCAGCCTTAATTCATTTCTTTCCATTCTTTCATTTTTATTGAAGTAAATTTTAAGGCTTTTCTCTAAATTTATGCCCCAAAGATTCTATTATTTTCAAATGTTACCAAGAAAACCTGCAATTTTGATGTGCATTTTCCTTTCTACTCAAGAGTTAACAGAGTTTTTAATCACCAAGTGAGTCTTTTTTTTTTTCTTTCTAATTTTGTTATTGATTTCTAGTTTGACTCCATTTTGATAAGATGATGTTTTCTCTATATCATTTTCTGGATTTTTTGTCATTCTATAAAAACTTGAAAAAAGACATTTTCTCTATTATCGAGTTATGGAATTTACTATATATCCTTTAGATCTACCCTGTTGAAAATGTTTGGTCTTCTATATCTTTACTTATTTTTTCATTTCTTTGTCAGTTTTGGACAGAGAGGTAAATTCTATTTCTCCTTCCAACTCCTGTAGTTCCTGTTTATGAATGCTGCTGCTGTGTTTTGACGTCTAGATAATAATTGTTCTATTTTCTTTGTGAATTGTAGCCCTTAGTATTATAAAGGGCCATTTTTATGCTCCTTAATGTTTTTATTTGGCCTGAATTTGGCCCCATGAATATAAAATCACTAGCCCTGCAACACAGTATTTCCTTGGTGTACTTTTGTCAATCCTTTTATTTTTAACATTTCTCAATAACTTTCAAGCGTATTTATTTCACATATATTGGATTTTGCTTAATGATCGAATCTGAATATTTGTGTTAATATTCTAGTTAAGCTTATTTACATTTATTGACATGACAGTTATACTCTCAATTGTCATTTTTTCATGCGTCACTTACTATTTCTAGGTGTATTTTTAAAATGTCATTTATTAATTTGTTCTGTTTACATTTTTTGTGCATTCAGTTCTTTTCATACTTGGAAAGATTTAGATTTTGTTCAACTGGTTGCCATTAAACATGTATCTTTATGTAATACCCTATTTCTTTAAATGATATCTAATGATTGTGCTACATAAAATAATAAAATTGGCTTTTAACTTCTTTCTTCGCTTCTTGCCTTGCTTGACCAGCTCAGTTTTATTCAATAGTTTCATCTTACTTAATGGTTGAATATGTACTTTTGATTCCCAAGTATTACAGTTAAGGCAATAAGCAAGTTTATTCTATTTTCCATCTCCTTCCCCCCCATTTTTATTATTTTTTATTATATTTCATTACTGTCAGAATAGGTACTATTTACCTACTCTACTATCATCCTTTCCATCACCTTTGTTTTAGTCTTAGCTCTATACTTAAACATATTCAGTGCCTATTAGCCAGTTATTTTGTCAAAAAATCATCAATCAGGTCTTGGTTGCAAGAAATTCCTCAGAAAGTGCTTAGAGGAACAATATTCCCTGAATTGCTGTATGTTTAACATTCTTTATAGCCTATATATACATATATAACTAAAAGGAGAGCCTTTCTTTCCTTGCATATCTTGTATATATTTTTCTTTTTATTGAATGAAGTTTTTGAGAAAACTGATGCTGACATGATTTTCTTTCCTTATGACCTTTTCTTAAAAAACTAAATGCCCAAAGAATTCCTTTTTCCCTATAAAGACCAATGGCCTATATCTTGATTTTGACCACTCTGGGTCAATTTTCCCAGTTATATATTGCAGTCTTTTAATATGTGGATTTGGGACTTTCATTTCAGAAAAACTTTTAATTGTAGTTTTAAACATTTACTCTGCCCATTTGCTTTGTTCTTCTATTTC
>JAQZBX010096660.1:0-11775 GCA_029593785.1 Cabassous unicinctus
CCCAGTTGCCACACTGTCACCCTCTGGCCCCTTTGAGCATTGACAACTAGACAGTATTGAACTGCCTACCAGCATGAACTTTAACTATGTCCTAGGCATTGTTTGTTTAAATGACAGAGGTCTTTCCTTGTTGTGAGGTAGATGCTATATAACAGTTGCTAAAAATTTTTAGAACATGTATTTTCCTCTTGGTAATTATATTTAGTAACCAAGGTACTCCTTAAATGGCCAGTATTAAAAAGACAGAGAACTACAAGTGTTGGAGAGAATGTGGAGAGATAGGAACACTTATTCAATGTTGGTGAGAATGCAGAATGGTACAGCCACTGTGGAGGACTGTTTGGCAGTTCTTAAAGAAGTTGAATATAGACTTGCCACATGAACCGGCAATACCACTACTGGTTATATACTCAGAAGAACTGGGAGCAGTGACACGAACAGACATCTGCACATAGACATTCATAACAACATTATTCACCATTGCCAAAAGTTGGAAACAATCCAGGTGTTCATCAAGAGAGGAATGGATAAACAAACACAATGGAATATTATACAGCTGTCAGAAGAAATGAGGTTGTAAAGCATATGAGAACATGGGTGAACCTGGAGGACATTATGTTGAGTGAAGTAAGCCAGACCCAATAGGACAAATACTGTATGAATGCATTACTATGAACAAAATATATTGTGTAACATATTTTTTATTCAAAATATATATCTATACATATGTATCCAGTACATTTAATTGAAAACTGTATGTATTTATTCATCTGTGTTTACTTTTTAGTTTTTAATTGTTTATATTTTCAATTGTTAAATGTACAAAATAAAGTTTAAAAAGATATCTTCTTTTTATAGGATGGCATACATTGTTCTCATTTACACAGTATATTCCTTATGCAATTGACAAACATGTTTTAATAATTAAATATGTGATGCCTTAAATGTTAAATATTTTATTATATACATAAGTTACTGTCATGTATATAGTGAAATCTTATTAGATTATCAGCACCCAGAGTGTCTTTTCAGTTATTTGATTTCTGTGTAAATGAAGCACTGTTAATTCCAATTACCCCTTATGCCCACATCTCATAAATCAAATTACTTATTCTTAACATTTTGCCTTTGCTCCTTGTAGCAGTTTGATATTGTTTAGGAATTCCAAAAATAGATATTGGATTATGTTTGTAAACTGGTTTGTTCCTCTGGGCATATTAGATTATATTGTATTCAGAGGTTTCACTTTTACTTGATTAAATAATGATTAAGGCTTTGATTGGGCCACCTCAGAAGGACATTGAGTCCCCACCACCTTGGTGGGTGGGAACTCACAGAGAAACCACACCATAGAGAAGGGAGATGAGAGTTTTTATCCTGGAGCCCGGGAAGTAAACATGCAGAAGAACACAAAGAAGCAGATACGTGAGGAAACAGAGAAGGCTCCTTTAGACACTGCAGAGGCCCTAGGAAAAGGGAAAAGCTGTTCACCTAATAATCTACGCTGGCCTTGGGGAGAGAGCAGAGCAGATGATCCTGGATAGAAATGAGCCCAGGGAAGAGAGAAACCCAGGAAGTCTGAACCCTCACAGACGTCTGCAACCATCTTGCTCCAACACGTTGCAACAGACTTTGGTGAAAGAAATAACTTATGCTTTATGGCATGGTAACTGTAAGCTTCTACCTCAAATAATACCCTTTATAAAAGCCAACAGATTTCTGATATTTTGCATCAGCACCCTTTTGGCTGACTAATATACTCCTATATCATCAGACATTTTTCTTCATCCAGGCACTTATCTCTTAGTGACAGAATGACTTAATTATTTCCACATAGCATTTCTCTGATTGTTTTACTTCTGCCTAGCAGTCAGCTGGAGGCTGAGGAAAAAAAAACAATGAAAACAATCTATGCCTTTAGTGTCAGAAACTCCTCAATTGATGTTTTGCTACTTGGGGCAATTCCCACATCTAAAATAACGTTTCTTTTTCTTGAAGATATGGAAACCTCTGTAGTATTGAGGATAAAATAAAAACAAAAAAGCTTCTGTATATTCCAAAGTTAATTAGTTCTCATTAGTTATTCTTGTATCCATTTGCTATGGTTTAAAACACTATGCTTCCTGGGAGTATTTACATATTTCTTAGAGAAGAAAATTGTCTGTGGTTGTACACTGTGTGTGTGTGTGTGTGTGTGTGTGTGTGTGTATTTACTGAGTTTTCTTTGCACGTGGTACAGGAGCTCCTAGATTGGTTGAGAAGGGATCTAGGGAAACATCACCCAGTCTTAGAGAATGCTAAGCTAAAAACCAAGAAACTTTTATTATCATTTTTTTAAGGGTCACAAAACTTTATTAACAGACTATATGATGAAAATATATGTGAAGCTTACACCCAAGATCAATTGATCTATTAATAATGATCAATTTGCTAGGTGTTCTTTCTAATATTTATTTTCCAGCCCTTAGCACAATCACTGTTGACTTCAAAATCATCTGACAAATGAAGTATAGAATAATTTGGTAAATTGGTTTGCTCAGCAAGGCAGTGTAAGACAGAATATTAAGAAATATTTTGGGTTGTAATTGTGTGATTTTTAAAATCCTGCCAATTAATATATATTTTCTTTTCATTTAAAATATTTAATGTCCACCATACTAAATATTAATAAATGAATACTTTAAGTGGCTTATAAACATTCATATTGCACAGGGACATTATTTAAGTCCTAAGGCAGTTAGATATCACTAGAGTATAGGAAGCTTAAAAGTCTTGGATGAGACAAGATGGAAATATTGAAGGCTAAGTCAGGTTGAGAATGACTCTGTTCTATTTGTCTTCCTACTTTTTTCACACTCTTCCTGTTCATCATTTTCCACTTCAGATTTTAACTGTCTCTAATTTTCTGTTGAGAAGGAATATTTAGACAGTTTTATACTATTCTACTATTTTCTAAAAGAACTTGTAAGTCTTATGATTATGATTATGTTATCAATCAATCCTAAATATTTCAAAGTATTCTTAATTTTTACTAGATTTTGTTTACTCTCTAGATAAGCCATCAAATTTTTCAGAAAATGTGATTTTTACTAAATGTCTCTGATGACTCTTTTCATCTAAAAGTCCACAAGACACTTGTTTTATATTCTGACATATTTAATATAAATTGAAGCAACATCTCATCATCGTAATTGGGTCACCATAAGGATAATGGACTGCCAGCTCTTTTTCTAACTCTCATATTCATTTTGTTCATATAATGTAATCCCAGTGATTAGAATATGACCTAACATGCAGGGGTGAAGTGCATAGTACATTATAGAGGCTGAGTTTACGTTCTGGAGTCAGAAATAAATCTTTATGGTGATCTAGTTGTGTGACCTTGGACATAAACTATATAAAGTTCCTAGGTCAGGTTTGGCATAGTATAAAATAAGTGTTTCATGTGAAGTTTTAGTAGATGCTCTTGTTACTAGGATCTCAGTGAATTTATGTCATCCCCATAGGAGTTGAGCATTATAGCAAATGGAGGTGATTATCTAGGCTCTCTGACTTTGAAGTTTCAAGTTTAAACCACTGTGCTGCTCTTTGGGAGAAGCAGCAGGAACTCTGTTCATAATAGTAACTGAGATAATGAAGCACAGGTGTGTGCTTCCCTCTTCAACCACATTTTGGTGAAGAGAGAGGTGATTTTCTCTGCAGGGTGATTTTCTCCCTGAAATTAACTACGGGCTTGGAAGAGTTTTTTGGAGATAAGAATGACTTCATTTTTACCTCTAAAGCGAGGAAGAAACTTGATAACCCTTTGGCTGTCTCCAGTCTCAGTATATCATCAAAGACTACCAGTGGTACCATTCTTTTTGTGCATATGAATTTATGTTTGGATTCCCAAGGTTTTTAAATTGAATTCCCCAAATATTTTAGCTCTTTTAAGTTGGTTTCCTTATTCTTATTCATTTCTAAATCCCTATTGTAAATTCTGTGATAAATTTATGAGAAAACATATGTAAAATATCATACAGTACCACAATTACACCAAGAATATAAGTATTGTATGGATGCTTATCTTACCTACACCTATTTCTTTTTTCCAGCTGCTGAAACTGTTTAACTCAGTCTTGGCTTTCTTGATTGATTTTCCTTTTCTTTGTATAAGAATTATTGAAATCTCTTCCTTACTCCAACATGGAAATATGCTTCTTTCAGTCACTCCCTGAAACTCATCCAAATTACAAAGCTTTAATTGAATTTATCTTTGGTCCCAACTTGAGAGATTTATACATGAGAATCTTTAGGCCTTGAATCTAAGTGTACAGTAGCTTTAGTACATGTTGCCCAATCATATTTTGAAGTTTTTGTGCAATTTTGCACTACTGCCCATAATACATCAGATTTCAAATGTTTATATTGGTAACTATTTTTTTCTTTTCTCTTTATTGGTCATGCTAAAAGTTTCTGGCTTTTATTTATCTTTCAAAGAAACAACTTTGGATTTGTTGATACTCACTATTAAGGACTAAGGCATTTCTCCTTTCCTTATTTTATTAAAACCTTTTCTCAGTATGGATTGGATTTAATTTACTTTTATGTTACTAAATCTTGATACCTAAAAAACTTAGATGATTAGTTACCAAACTTCCTCTTTTTTTTTAATATCTTAGTGATTAGAAATTTATATATTCATAGATTTTTAAATGATACCAAGGGGAAATTGTATTACAGAAAATAAATTCAACAACCCTAATACAATGTAAAACCTACTTTCAATGATGTCAGATACAAAAGGTCATTAAAATTAAATAATAGATAATCTCAATAATAATAATAACTAGATTCAGGGCTTTTTTGCATGTAAAATCTTCCTTCCATGAATTCCAATGTTCAAATTGCTCAATTATTGCATTCTATTATATATTAAAGAAAAAATAGTATTAATTATATAAAAATACTTCCAGATCTCTTTCTCTTAGACCAGTATTTCTCTCCTAATTATAAATTTTAGTGGCTTCTATACATTCCTTCAGATTTTCTGCATGTGTGATCATATTATTGCTAATACAAACAGTTTTACTTCTTATCTAATCTGGGTGGTCTTTTTTTTTTTATTGAGTGAGTTTAGCAGGGTTTCAAAATAATTTCAATATACAAACATCAATTTTCATTTGGGACAGGTCAAAAAATCAGGAATTGAAATTTTAAATTATCACTTTTATCTTCCTAAGGCTGCTATAATAAAGTACCACAAAACAGATTGCAAATAACAATTGAAATTTATTGTCTAACTTTTCTGGACATTAAAAGTTCAAAGCCAGTTTGTCATTAGGGCCATGCTCCCTCAGAAAGATTAGATGAGAATACTTCCCCAAATCCTCTAGCTTCTTGGAGTTGGTAGCCATCCCTTATGTACTGTGTCTTGTAGATGCATCATTACATTATTTGCTTCTATCTTCACATAGCCTTTCCAGACTCTATGATCAAATTTTCCTCTTCATATAAGGAGGTCATATTAGATTAAGCCCAGTCTAATCCACATTTATCTCACCCTAAGTAGTAATATCTTCAAAGACTTTATTTCCAAATAAGGTCACATTCACAGGAAGAGGGGTTAGGACTTGAGTATAACTTGGGAAGGGACATGATTCAACCCATAAAAGCATTTATAACAGCATCAAAATAAGAAATGAAATATGGGTGGATAATTGTGACATGGTATGGTGCAAGACATGTACATTGACAACATTATTATGTTGAGAGATTGGAAATACCTTAACAAAAAAAAAAAAAAGAAGAAATGTTTTGCTCAGAGTTGGCTACCTCTACATTATTATAAAGATTTCAATTCATTCCAACTTAATCTCTAGGTTAATGCAATTCCAAACAAATTCTAACCTGGTAATTTTTTTTTATAAATTTACAACCTGATTTTAACATTCCTATGTAAATAAAATGAATCTAGATTAGTTTGCAACTTAAAAAAAATGAATTTGGAGAACTTACAATACCTGATATCAAGGTATATTATAAAGATATAGTAATCAAAATGAAGCGTTTTCACACCGATAGACAATTAGTCAGTGAAACAGAGCTATACATGTATGCTCAACTAAATCTCAACAAATCTTTTTGCAATTCAGTGGAGCACCGAGAGTCTTTGCAATAAATGGTGATGGAATATTTGGACATTCATATGTACAAAACTAAACCTTAAGCACTACCTCAGATATTTTACAAAATTATTTCAAAGTGGATCTTAAAGCAATATGCAAATACAAAAGTACAAAATGTTTTTTAAAGAAAAAAGAGGAGAAAAACTTTTTGATCTTGGATTCAGCAAAAAGTCCTTAAATACAATTCCAAAAGTATGCTCTTTAATATATATTTATAAATTGGACATCATCAAAATTAAAAGTTTTGTAACAAAACCAATAACAATGAGAGAGATGAATCAGGATTGAGTCCACTTTACACATGATGTACCTGCATATATTTCTAATGAATATCCATGTGTGCATTTGTGGGGAAGGATGGGAGGAAGTATGAGTAGCTACTTTCTGTGTATTAATCCGGGCTGGCTTGAGAAAAGAGAGGTCAGCCTCAGGCATGATGGTGACATGAATGCTTGGTCAGATACTGGGTTCTTCTCTCCTTCATTCTGAAGGGCTATAATCCTCCATTTCCTCAGGTTTCTTAACTTTCAAGAAGCCTAAAAGCAAGAATTTAACTTAGAATTAATGATTTATTTCACTTAAAGAAAGACACGAAGTCCTGATCTGCTGCTTACTCACTGTTTCAGTTGATTTTAGCCTCTAGAAACTTGTGTCCTTATCTGAATAACAGAGCTTATACTACTTATTTTAAAATGTACATTATTGTGAGAATAATTGATATAATGAACTTAAGTTGCCCAATATTTTCTCCCTAAAGGGTTATCATTATAATTTTTAAGAAAGTTGATATGAACCACATAAGTTACTGTAAAATACTGATTTCCTGAAATTATTTTTAATAGAGAACATGTGGGTTTACAGAAAAACCATGCATAAAATACAGGATTCCCATATACAAACCTTTTATTAACAGCTTTTATTGGTGTGGAATATTTGTTACAACTGAAGAAAGCACACTTTTATAATTGTACTAGCAACTATAGCCCATGGTTAACCTAGGGTTTACTCTTTGTATAGTGCAGCTACATCTTAATAAAAAGAATGAAGATGGAGGACTCACACTTCTTGATCTTAAAACTTATTAGAAAGCCAAAGTAGTCAAAACAGCAATGTACTGGTACAAGGAGAGACATATAGACCAATCAAATAAAATTGAGAAATCAACCCTCACATTTATAAGCAACTGATTTTTGACAAGGGGTCAAAGATGGCTCAATTGGAAAAGAAAACTCTCTTCAAAAAATGCACCTCTATTTTCAAAAAAAACAAAAGAAATTAACAAGGACCCCTATCTCATGCCTAATACTTTCTAAAAATAATTTAAAATAACCCACTCAAAATTGATCAAAGACCTAATTATAAGAGCCAGAACTATAAAACTCATAAAAGAAAACATAAGGAAACATCTTTAGCACTTTGAGTTAAGCAATGGTTTCTGACTAAATCCAAAGCACAAGGAACACAAGAAAAAAAAATACATGAATGGGACATCCCCAAAATGAGAAACTTTGGCACCTCACAGGACTTTTTCATGAATGTACAACAACACACTACACAATGGGTAAAATTATTTGGAAACCACATATCCCAGAAAGGTTTAATATCCACAATATATAAAGAAATCCTTCAACTTAACAACAAAAATACAAACAACCCCAATTTAAAAATTAGCTAAAGACTTGAACATACATTTCTCCAAAGAAAATATGCAAATGACCAGATATCACATGAAAAGATGTTCAACATCTTTAGGTATAAAGGAAATGCAACATGTTACAAACTTACCTTAAAAGATACAGATTGATCTTCTTTAAATTTTAGGATGACAGATTGTTTTGAATGGTAGAATATTCTTCTTTATTGTTAACATTCAAACATAAATAGGCTTATTCTTTGACAAGTTTATGGAGGAAGATACATATGCTCCAGAAAGGGACTTAATGAAATCACTGCAAACAATTTGGTTTCATTAATTTTATGTCCATTCTTTCAAATAGAATTCTACTTATAAATATTACTCAATTGAAACTATAGTGTGCTAAACATTTTCATGGAAATCAAATTATCCTCATGCTGCAAGAGAATTTTTAGTCCCAAAATGAAATTAAGTGGAATATATGTAAATAGCATATAACCACCTTAATGTATGATTAGTGGAACTCTCTCTAAGCCAAGGTGGCCTGAGTTATTCACTGACCATCAAGCCTGAGTGGATTTCAGATTATGTTTAGGCTGCATCAGAAATTTTGCTAATCTTCTCCAATAGAAAAATCTGAAGTAAATGAAGAGAAATACAAACCAGTTATTTAAACACAGGTATGTTAATTCTCAAAAATATTTGGATATCTCAAAATGTCTAAGAACTGTCTATGGGTTTGCAATGGGAGTGGACTTTAAATATCCACAACACCTATCAGAGATGTAATGAGAAGTAAATCTTTATTCTGCAGAAGTAACATAAAACGGATGATTCCTAGGACTGAAATACTGTGTCCTAGGAGTCATTTGTTTTATGTGCATGAATGAATGAATCTTGTTTGGAAAAACACAATATGAACTTACATGACAATGCAAAAATTAATAGTTTAGAAAGCCCTTAGAAATTATTTTCCCAAGCAATCTAAACATATACTTGCCAATTGCTCCTAAGTCACAGTCCACATTAATGTCCCTCGAACCTCTGGGCATTTACATTCCAACTTTCACTTGGCTTGGCTCAGGCACTAATTCTCTGGAGGCCCCAAAACATTATCATGAGAAACATAGCAGTCCAGGAAACTCTGATAGCTCTGTGCTTATCTAACTTTCTCAAGAATAAGAAGAAAGATTAATGGTATCAGGTTAGCTGCCAAGAAAATCTGAGCTGAGGAGTAACAAAGAGCACCAAAGATAGGCAATACAGTCCAAATATTGACCATTATCAAGAGTAACCTAGTTGAGTAGAGGGAGATAGAACAATAAAATCATTGACTTGCAAGATCATGACTGGGACCAGGTTATTTGTTCTGGGGGACTAACATTTCTGGAATAGATGATTAAGAATGTATATAAAATTTCTAACCAGAGGCATAAAATATAGACAATTCAAAGAAATTTGAACATTTCCAGAGTTACATATTTCTTTTACAAATTGTCATCACAAACTTAAATGAAATAATATATTAAAAAATTGTCCTAATATATGAAATATAAATAGGAGAAATTAATGAAATTGCAGTTTATTTTTCAGAGTTTAGTCAATAATTGGCAATCATTTTTTTTAGGGTATAATTTTCAAATATTCTTTGCTATTCAGTATATGTGAAGCATAATTGGTTTTGCATGTCAAGTTGGCAATGTTTCCCCACAAAGCAAAAAATTATAAGCTCTACAAAGTGAAAGTTCACAGAATAAGTGCTTCAAATATTTTATTTTGTACCACACAAGTTCCAGAAAATTAAAAGAGGCCCTCCATTCACTCTGAAAGATGGAAATTTGACTCCATTGATTAGGCAATCTGATTTAAATATACAACAACTTTTATTTTAATTGAATAAATTAAACATTTGTTGTTATCTAAATAACAAAATTAACAGTAATAACATGTTTTCTTTATGATCAATCTGACTTTTAAAATATTCTTTAATCATAATTGAAAAAATGCATGCTTAATTCCATTATAAAATTACTTCAAAAAATATATATAAAATAAAACACATCATAAAAAGTCAGCTTAAATCCATGAATAAACAATAATTAATATTAATATTCTGTGCATAAAAATCCATTTTTAAAATTTTCTATTATCTTTACATATTGATATGTTTCATAACATTCTTTTCTTTTCAAACTCTCAACACACTTATGCAAAGTATACTCCAACCTGAAATACATGGAAAGTCACAGGAGCACCTCAGAATTCATTTTTTTATGATAAGAAGAGACAAATGTTTTGCTTTGTGTTCTTTTTACTCTGTTATGTTTCTTTCTTGATAGGACACCTCCTGATTGTTTTTCTCCATTCGATGGAGCTCCCTTTTTTACCAACCCATGTACTATTTCCTCAGCCATTTATCCTCTATGGACATTTGCTATACCTCTAATGTTATATCCAAATTGATTGGTGACTTGTTAATTGGGACAAAACCCATCTCCTATGGAAACTGCATATTGCAGGTCTTCACCATGCACTTCTCTGGAATTATTGAGATCTTCATTATTGCTACCATGACCTTTGATTGCTACATTGCCATCTGCAAACCTCTGCATTACATGATTATCAGAAACAGGACAAGATGCAATCATCTAATCCTAGCCGCTTGCCCAGGAGGTACAGCCCATCCCTTTCCTCAATTGTTTATGACAATCCAGTCAGAATGAAATTTTGTGGTCCTAATGAAATTGAACACTATTTCTGTGACTGTTTCCCAGTGCTAAATGTTGCCTACTGACACCTACATCACAGGTGTCTTGGTGACTGCAAATTCAGGTATGGTCTCCTTAGTAATATTTGTTTTATTTGTTTCTTATGTCATTATATTATTCACTTTAAGAAATCATTCAGCTGAGGGAATTCATAAAGCCCTGACTGCCTGTAGGTGTTATGTAACAGCAGTAGCATTATATTTTTTTTGTCTTTTAATCTTTGCTCACCTTAGAACACCTAACACTTAGGCTTAGAATAAAATATTTGCACTCTTTTACACTATCATTGCTCCTAGGTTCAATCCTTAATCTATTCTCTGAGATATACAGAGATGAAAAATGGCTTGAGAAAACTTTCATGTCAAACATTATTTTTGAAGGAAAAACACAATTAAATAAAAAAGTTAGAAAGGACCTCAGAGATCAATTATTCCATTGATATCATGAATGCAATGGAGGAGGGTAATAGGACTTAGGGTTTTAAAGTAATTGCTACTAAAATATTAATGCTACCACACCAAAATGATTTGGACCCATAACTTATTTTGTGGGGTATTTTGATGGAGTAGGTAAGATTACCTGAAAAAAAATATCATCTGTGTCAAAGCAATGAAGATGATGCTCTTGTGAGTAGTGAATTTTAATAAATAATATTCAATGATAATGTTATTATTACAAATTTCAGTATTACCATTAGGACACATAGTGACACGTTCTTGGTAATGAGAAGTTAACATCTATAATTTAGATAAACATATTAATACTGATAGATTTTTACCTATATAACACTTAGTGGCATTCAAAAGTGTGCAATGTGGCAACTAGTATAGTAGAATCTGATTTAAATCTGTTTTATACTTGTCTGAATTTCTGTTAAAAATACTAAGTGGTGAAGACAGAGCAAAAATAACATAACACAATGTTGAAAACATGTTTGACCTATTGACCAATAGTGAAAATCATTTTCCAAAAACCTTAACAAAATGAATTATGTGATTCAATGTTAACCCCCTAAAACTTTATTAAAATTAGAAGGTAAATGGCTACTCTTATATCCTGAATCAAAGACTTTCATATTACTATTACAATGGTAAAAATAAGCAAAATACAAAAAAGATGTGGTCTATATACAAAAAAAAAAAAAAACACAAAAAATGTAGTTACAAGTAAAAAATATGGTGGCACAAATAAATAAAGCAGGTGG
>JAQZBX010096661.1:0-11775 GCA_029593785.1 Cabassous unicinctus
TCATGTATCTTGGGGCACTGAGGTTAGTACACTTATTTCTTCTTGTTGAATTGTCTCTTTTATTAATATATAATGACCTTCTTCATCCTTTTTAACAGTTTTGCATTTAAAATCTGTTTTGTCTGAAATCAGTATTGCTACTCCAGCTCTTTTTAGGTTACTATTTGCATGGAATATTTTTTCCAGCCTTTCACTTTTAACCTGGTTGTGTCCTTAGGTATGAGGTGAGTCTCTTGTAGAAAACATATAGATAGCTCATATTTTAAAAATTCATTCTATCACCCTATGTCTTTTGATTAGGGACTTCAAGCCATTAAAATTCAATGTTATTGTTTAAAGGCATTACTTAAGTCATCCATTTTGACTTTTGGCTTTCTGTTGTCATATCATAATATTGTCTATCATTTTACTGTTTAATTTACCCTTTCTAATAATCTTCATTTCTACACTCTTCTCCAAAACTCTTGCCCTTGTTTTTTCCTTTCAGGCTGCAGCACTCCCATTAGTGTCTCTTGTAATTCTGGTCTTTTCATAACATATTCTATCAGCTTTTGTTTGCCTGTGAAGACTTGGAACTCACCCTTATTTTTTTTTTTTCATTGGGGGAAAGCGCTCATGCAGTCCCCCACCAACACAAATTATGCAGTCGTGTTTCCTGCATTTGGGGAAATCGCAGAGGTCAGCAGATCCCCAGGGCAATGGATCAGCCTTGCCCTGGGAAAACCACCTTCATGATCATTCACGCTTATTTTGAAGGAGAGTTTTTCCAGATACAGAATTCTTGGCTGGTAGTTTTTCTCTTTCAGTACCTGTATTAGTCAGCCAAAGGGGTACTGATGCAAAATACCAGAAATCTGTTGGCTTTATAAAAAAAAGGTATTTAATTGGGGTAGAAACTTAGTCACCAGGCCATAAAGTAAGTTACTTCCCTCACCAAAGTCTGTTGCCATGTGTTGGAGCAAGATGGCTACTGATGTTCAACCTTCTTCCTCTTAAGGTTCTGTAGTCCAAGCTTATTCCAATATCAGTGGCAGGCTGGGATAAGTTTTATCTCTCTCACAGGGCTCAATTCTCTCCAGGCTCTGCTTTTTTCTCTCCACATGGTCAATTGTAGACTATCAGGGTCTCTAGGCTTTGTCTCTTTCCCCAGGGCTTGATTCTCTCTGGGCTCAGCTGCTCTCCTCACTCCACAAGGCTAGCTGTAAACAATGAGGCAAATGGCTCATCTCTTTTCTCGGGGCCTCTGCTGTGTCTATGGACCTGTCTCTATTCCTCTGTGTTCTCTCCTGTGTGTTTACTTCCTGGGCTCCAGCTCAAAACTCAAAACTCCACTCTCTGCTCTGCCATGTGGTTTTCTCTGTGAGAACCTGCGCATAGACTCAATATCCCACTGACATGGCCCAATCAAAGCCCTAATCACAACTCAATCAAGTAAAAGTGAAACCTCTGAATTCAATACAATCTAATATGCCCATACCAGTTCACAAACATAATCCAATATCTATTTTTGCAATTCATAAAAAATGCCAAACTATCACTTAAATACATCATACCACTTTCTCTTCTCCTCCATGGATTCTAATGAGAGGTTGGTCCTTAATCTTATCAAGTTTCCCTTGTCTGTGATGTTTTGCTTTTCTATTGCTGCTTTCAGAATATTTTCTTTATCTGAGATATTTCTCATTCTTAATAGTAGGTGTCTCTCTGTAGGTCTATTTGGATTTATTCTGTTTGAGGTGTGTTGTACTTCTTGGATATTAATATTGTTGTCTTTCTTAAGGGTAGGAAAATTTTCAGTTATTCTTTCCTCACAAACTTTTTCTGCCCCTTTTCCATTTTCTTCTCCTTGTGGGTCACCAATAATGTGTATGAGTTTTGCATTTCATATTATTTTTCAGGTCCCTGAAACCCTGTTATATTTTTAACATTCTCTTCTGTTTCTGTTCTCCTGTCTTGTCCAGTTCAGATGTTCTGTCTTCAAAATCACTAATTCTGTCTTCTAGCAATTCAAATCTGCTCTTATGGGCCTCTAATGTATTTTTAATCTCATCCATCATGTATTTCATTACCTTAAGTTCTGTTACTTTTCTTTGCAGACTTTCAAATTGCTCTTTATGCTCACTTAGTGTCTTCTTAATAACTTTTATCTCTTTAGTCATATTTTCTTTCAATTCTTTAAATTGATTTAGGAGAGTTGTGTGGTTAGCATTGATTAATTTTCTTAAATCCTGTATCTTTTTAGGATTTTATTTTTGTTACCTTGGCTCAACCATCTCTTCCAGTTTCCTAATATGACTTGTAATTTTTTGCTGATGTCTAGGCATCTTAATATATTGGTGAATTTACTCTTATGGCCAATTTCTTTTGCCTATTGTTATTATTTTTTCACAGCTTTTCTTTGTCATTTGGTTCCACTTATTCTGAGTCTTTAGAATTGCCCAGCTTAAGTTATCAAAATAGTGCCAGGGACTCACTAATGGAGTGCAGATTTTCTCCCTGGGTAAAGAAAGGCTTAAAAGCAGTTTTTGTCCATGCAGTTTCCAGACCAGTCAGAAGATGGCACTCATTGGCACAACTTTCCACAGAGCTGTTTCTCTCTCCATTTCTCTCAATCAAGAAAACAAAGAAACTGAGATTCAAAGCAAGCTCTGCTGACCGAATTTACTGAAGAAAAGCACCCTGACTCCCCTTACTTTTCCCTTATAACAGATGACAGGGAGAAAGATGTCTGCTCCCCTCTCAGTCAGCTGCAATGACCAGAGGTGTTACTCCCCACTTTATAATTTGGGGTGGGGAAGGAGAGCCCTTCTTGGCAGCCAGGAGCTTTAGTAACTCAATTTTTTGTTTCAGCATCTTTGTCTTTCTGTCCCTCACACTCCTGGATGTTGTGAAGTACTGTCTTGGTCTGCTGAACCCCAAAACACATCCTTCAAGCAGCTTTTGGGTTTTTCTCCATTGTTATTCTGAGAGACCTACTCCTTGTCTGTCTCATACAATGCTATCTTCTCATAATCTCTCCAGCCCACTTTTTTTTAACAGAAGCTCTTACCCAAAGTAAACTGCAGTGAGTCTGAATCATTCAAGGTTTCACAAATGTTGACTTCCAGAGTTTGAGATGCAAATTTTCTCTTCAGTCCAGTCCACGGAGTGACACCAATCCTAGTTCTATTGCAGTTTCTTTTCTAAGTATTATGAGCTCTGAACTCAGGTTGAGCAAGGAATTCCAGATGGGTTTAACAAAACATTAACAAAGAAACTTTTTCATTTCAGGACTGGTGATAGCCACACAGGTTTTCATGACCATGTAATTGGAAGGAAGAGGAAAAGGGGAAGGGAACAAATGCAAGCCCTTCAGATCTTGGTGAAACATGTTGCAATGGCATTCCTTTGCTGATTATTCTTTGCTATTAAAGGAGAATGTACAGAATGATATACAATTCACCAAGTTTCCTATTTACAGGATGAAGTGGAAGACTGTTAGGATTAGGAAAGGAATTCTGCCACCATGAAAAGATGACTTAGAAAGTTGTTTTGTATTAATTCACTCATAACTTCCAAAATAAAATGATTTCTTTTCAGCAGGAACTAAATAAATGTTTTGGGGGAAAACAGAGACAAAGGAATTGAGGCACACATGTAGAAATGTCTAAGCTTAGGAGCCATTCTAACCAAAGACAAAGCTGTGTCTCTCATTATGTTCTTTCTTCTTGTGTCTCTTGTGTCAGCTTCTCATGCCTGCCTGTCATGCCAGCTTGCTGACTTTTTAAGGGGGTGCTGGGATATGAACCAGGGACCTCCCATGTGGTAGGCAGGAGACCAGTTGCCTAAGTCACATCTGCTTCCCAGAAGAGTTATATTTTTGAGCTGCTTTTGTTGAGTTTCAGCTGCTACATATCTGACTAATATATCTGTATGTTTTAGTTTCCTTGGCTGCTCAAGCAAATACCATGCAATTGGTTGTTTTAAACAATGGGATTTATTATCTCATATTTTATGGCTAGGAAAATCCAAAACATGGCATCACTAAGGTAATGCTTTCTTCCTGAAAACTTGACATTCTGGGACTGGCTGCCAGTGATCCCTGGTCCTGGGTTCCTTTGTCACATGGCAATGCACATGGAGGCCTCACCTGGACTCTCCTTTCTCTTCCAGATTTCATTCAGCTTCATCTTCTTGCTTCCCATGGCTTCCTATCTCTATATACATTCTATTGTGCTTTAAAGGCACTACTGTAATAGGATTAAGACTCATCTTGATTGAGTTGGGACTGAAATAACCTCATCAAAATGTCCTACTCACAATGAGTTCACATCCACAGGAATGGATTAAGTTTAAGATCATGTTTTTCTGCAGCACATAGGTCTAAACCACCATAATGTAATTGATGTATAAGAGTTAAAAGGAAAAGAAGAATTGGAGCATATTTTAGTTGTACTGTTGTTTCCCCTTTACTTCTACAGCTAATCTCCCATATTCTTTTAATTCTAGTAGTTGGAGTATATTGATTGTATGGCATGTGAAACAGAAACCAGCATGATAGAATCAAGGCCTTAGACCAGAAAGTTTAGTGTCTCTTATAATTGAGGATGAATAATGTTTTGAAATATTAGTTAAATTTTCATTTAATATTTTCCCCTTTTTTATCTCTATGCAGGCAAAAATTGCCTGGAAGCACTCATCAGTTATATCTCTAAAAATCTAAGATTTTAGGTGAATTTATAGTGTTTGAAGAGATGGAAAAGGGTAATAAAAAACAGCTTGCTGGGAAAAGCAGTTTGCCTTGGGATAAGCCAATTAGACAGAAGGGTAGGGGGTAAAGAGAAGAAAGGGTTGAATAATGGGAAACCAAGCATGCCTTACTGTTGGTTGTCAAGGGAGACACATAGACTGTAGTCAAAGCAAACAATACCTCACAAAATATTGAGATTCCTTAATATAGTACAGAAGCAGAGATGCAAAACATAAAGGTTAGGGATAGGAGATATTATTGTGATGTCATTGTGAAAGACGACCAATAAGCAGAGTCTCCTCTACCTGTGGACCAATATGAACACATACACACACATATACACACATAACACATATGCATGCAATGACACTTCATAGAATAGATGGAACACATGGCATTTTGGGGACATTAGAATAGTTCTGCATGATCTAGCAATAATGGATGCAGACCATTTTAAATTTTGTCAAAACTTATAAAAGTGTACAGTCCAAAATGTAAACCATAAACCAAACCATTGACAATGGTTAGTAGCAATGCTTCAATATTTGTACATCAATTGTAACAAATGTACCATCCTCATGTAAAATGTTATTAATAGGGGAGAGTGGAAAAGGGGGAAGATGTTGGGTATATAGGAATCCCCTATATTTTCTATGTGACTTTTCAATAACCTAATGCTTCTTTGGAGATAAAATGACAAAAAATAAGACACTGGGGGAATATATGGAAGGAATTGTCACTGTACATACAAGACAACAGATCTTATATTGCTGAAAGACACAATGTTTATAATTTTTATATTATTTCAAAATTTTTATATTATTTCAAGAAAAATACATTATTAACATCACAATTAAATTTATCCCACAGAAATGGCATATACTTCTATACCTGTGATTTTGTCCTGGAATTCATAGCCTCCACATGATATTTTAATGTATCAGGGCTTTAGAGATGATGAGTGAGAACAATTTAGCTATCATTTATCAGCATTGGATTGTCTGCAAAAAGGCTTTAATTTTAATTGCATAACCTACAATTGAATTCTGTTATACATAGTATAAATATACTTATTGATACTATTTATTTGAGTATATGCAATATATATATTGTAGTACAAATATTTACTAGTAATTTATATTACAATAATTACTTTCAATTAGAAATGGAAAAGAAGAACTTAAGTATAACTGGAAGGCTGAGGGTAGATTTCCAGTTTCCCAGAAGAGGAGATTTAAAGGATGAATAACTGAATTGCAGGTGAATGGGATAGTGCTGAATATTCAGAAGGGAAGAACAAATAGTGAAAGCAAGGGCATGGTGAGTATTGGGAACCATGAGGTATTTAGTTAGGCTGGATGAAGGAACAGGCATGGTGATGCTCCCTGAGAATCCATGACTCCTGCCACCCTCCTATGCTTGCCCAGGCAGTCTCAGATGACACAGGTTTTTTCACATGAATCAGTGAGTAATGATGCAGTAGGCATCATAATTTCTGGTAGCAGTACCCAGCCTCCTTTCAATTGATTGAAAAATAGGGAAGTTATATGTAGCAATAAAGATAATGGATAGTATAAAGGAAAGGTGGAAAGGAAACAAGAATGCTTAGGGAAACTTTGTGCCCTTACTCCATCTAACTAGATATAATATTTTTCATAGATTTTGCCTGTAGTTCAAAGGCTATTGAGGAGAAAGGGCACCTAAAATTTCTTCTCTCTTCCTTTGCTTTTCTGTTTGATTTAGTCTGACTATTGTAATGTAAGGCATCAAAATGTAAAACAAACCCTTAGAACTCACACTCATCTGCAGGTGGCTACACATATAGGAAATGGCAATATCCCAAGCATTAAAAGTTGTTTTCTGTGCCTACTTTAGCATTCAGGGAAGAAACACCTAACAACAAACTAAACCTAGCAAAAAGATTATATCCTCATAATATGGTGTAATCAACAACACACACAAAAAAACACTCCTTTTTTTGTCTTTAAAATTTCCTGATGGTCTTTAAGTGTAAAGTAAAATTAGTACATTACCTATATTCTGACAGATTTTACCTCTAACTTTGGAATTAAATAGACTGTGCTGTCTAATCTCCCTTAGAAGTGTAAGGTTCTGGCAACTCTGATTCATGGAAAAAGTGAATATTCTATATATACATACATATTATAAAAATAATAATTTTAAGGTTGAGGCTATTTGTTCACTGATTAGACTGCTCTTGTATTTTGTGTGTTTTGTGTGTGTGTGTGTGTGTTTTTTTTTTGGTACACCTTCCTCTTCAGCTTGATTTTATCAATTAAACTTATGATCTGATAAGCAGCAAGCACAAATTTTGGGAAAATAAAGTGAAACAATTCTTGCTAACACTCTACAATTGTTCAAGAAAAAAAATATAAAACTTCACTCTATTTAAAGGAAAGTTTTCTATGCAAAGATTTCCAAATAGGCCACTTTTTAGATGTTGGAGGAGATGCAAGATTAAACCTGCTTCCAAAATGTTGTGGAAATACTCAAGATCTTTTCACTTCAGTAATTGGTAATTTCCTAATTCAGCTTTGAATTAGGAAAGCAGAGTAATATTCTATAAAACTGGAATAGTTTGATCCTCCAGAGTAGATGAATCAAGGTCAGGTGAGGGATGGAACTCCTTAACCAGATGTCTAATGAGATACCTTCCTGTCCTGTTTTAAAAAAATTAAAATATTTTAAAATATATTGGATAACATGTTTTCACCGTGTCATAGAGGTTATTTTCACAGGTACAAATGCATCATAGGCTTTTTTTTTCTTAAGCATTGTGATTTATCTGTTAAAAGTCTAGTTTAAAAATTTTAAGTACTACACACTTAAATTAAACATCTTATTGATTTTATTTCCAAAATATATCTGTAAACTGCACTTTTCAGTACTTCCTTTTATATAGTTTAAGTAGTCAGAAAATAGAGTAAGGAAAGTTCAAGTTTTCCATTTATTTCTCCTCTTTTTCTTTCACCTACTCCTCCTTCTCTTCCTCCTTATTCTCTTAAGGAGAAACTGTAGAAAAAATATAGCAAAGGTAAATACAAGGATGGAAGGGAATGCTTTCAATTTAAAATAGTGAGGTCAGGAAAGGACTGATATTAAAAGGCAAAACTGAATATATGCATATATATTTCCTTCGTATAGATGAGAATATGACAATGTGAATATATGTGTATGTGATTTTTACTGTTTTAATTTGAAGTGGAGAATATGAATCTATAAAATATGTATATTTGTATATGTATTTTTGATCCAGAGAACATGAAGTTCTCTAATATGCACCTCTAGAAATTCTCTCTGAAATCACTGTAGCCCACATTATAATTTAATTTTTCAGTAAAGAAGATAATATGGCATGGCTAAGCTTGCATTTTTGATGAAGAAGTACTTTATCCAAAATACATGGCATTAAAGCAATGAGGAAAATTAGTAATAATGAACAAAACTTATATTTGTCCTACAATTTATTTTAACTTTTAAAATCTTTCTTCTTCTCCAATGGCTAAACATTATAATAGAATAAGCTTTCTCTTAGCTGATCTCTTTACTTATCCTATCCTCTATACATTATTGATTTTGAGAATTATTTTTAATTCCCATAATATTTGACCTAAGAATTTGACAAAAGGTAAGGTGGGCTGTGAAAACAGTCCTGATTCAGGAAAAAGAGCTTTGTGCTTTTCTTATCTAAACTTCCTATAGTCAAACCCCATTATCTCTGTCTCCAATATTATGCTAGTGCAAGGGTTCTTAACAAAGGGTCCCTGAGCTTGAATTGAAATTCAAAAAAACATTATTCTTGTTGGGAGCTGTTGGTGTAAGGGTGATATATTTATTAAATAGTACATAGTCTAGTGTGGAATTAGTAAGATGTCCATGGTTTTCATCTGACTGGCAAAGAAGTCCGTGGAACAGAAAAGGTTAAGAACCCCTGTTTATTTGATATTGCAAATGGATTTTTTCTTGATGTCCTCTTTCACTGTTCATTACTAGTGTATATGACACTAAAGATTTTTGCCTGTTGATATTCTACTATGCCACTTTGCTGAATTTATTAGCTCTAGGAGCTTTGTTGTGGATTATTTAGAAGTTGCTATATAGGAATCATATTATTTGCATATAGAGGATTACTTCTTCCTTCTCAACTTTGATACATCTCATTTCTCTTTCTTGCTTAATTGCTCTGGCTTGAAATTCTGGTACAATGTGAAATGACAGTGATGGCAGTGGACATTTGTATTAGCCAGCCAAAAGGGGTGCTATTGTGAAATACCAAAAATGTGTTGGTCTTTACAAAGGGTATTTATTTGGGGTAGAAGTCCACAGATACCGGACCATAAAGCCTTAAGTTTCTTCTCACCAAAGTTCATTGCCACGTGTTGGAGCAAGACAGCTGCTGACATTTGCCAGGGTTCAAGCTTCTTGTGTTCCTCTCTTCCCAGGGCTGCATTTCCCTGCAGGTTTATCTATTCTGGTTCCTCCAAAAGGTCAGCTGTAGACTACCAGGTGAACGGCTCACTTCTCTTCTTCTGGGGCCTTTTCTCCAACATCAAAACTGCTTCTCAAAAACTGCTTCAACTCTGTTCTTGCCATGCCTTTTATATTTGATTACCCACCCACCCAGGGGTGGGGCTCAATGCCCTACTGATGTGACCCAGTTAAGGCCCTAATCATAACTTAATCATGCCCAGATTAACAGATCAGTTTACAAGCATGATCCAATTATATTTTTGGAATTCATAATTACATTAAATTGACCAATAGCTACACTCCACCCTCTGAATTCCAAAAATACATTATAATATTCAAAAGACTTTAAATCAGTAACAATTCAATTACAAAATTATATCATAATCATTTTAAACAAATACAGTTCATCTTGAGGCAAAGTCCCATCTGCTATAGACCTCTGAAATTTACAAAACTATTTAACAGCTTCCAATACACAAATGGAAAGAAACGATAAACATTTTCAATATCATAAGGAGAAATTGGTATGTTAAACATGAGTCATGGATCCTTTACAGTTAAGTAAAACTGCAGGGCATCCTCCATTTGATTTCAAAGTCTGAGAGTCATTCTTAAGATGTTGGTTTCTTCTCCATGGGGCCACATGGGGACCCACCCTTTCCACAGGCTTGCCCAATGGCCACTTTCTTGGTTCCACCCTCATTAAGCATCTGGGTGTCAACCAAGCTCCAGACCTCACCCTCCAAGAGTGTTGGGGTTATTGCCACACATTACCCAATCTTTGGATTAGAGTCTTAGCCCCCCCTAGTACAATGAGATGAAGACAACACTCCCCCTAACCTTTGGCATACAGGTTCATCCCTCTCAGAGCAATGAGTTGACCACCTGGCATTCCCTAAGCTTTGTCATATAGGTTCAACCCTCTCAGAGCAATGGGTTGACCACCTGGCCTTCTCTAATCCATGGGGGACATGTACACCCCTCTCAGACATATGGGGTGTTGACCTTAACTGCCCTAAACTTTGAGGAATGTGCTCCACCCTCTCTGCACCCTGGGGTGGCAAAACTCTCCCAGAACATCAGGTGGGGACATCCACCCTCTTCAACTGCTGGGGAAATCTCACTCTCTCTGTACACATGGGTGGGGCTCCTCTCTTGGCCCAAGGAGATGTCTTAATCCCAGATCTCTGCTTCCATGGTTTTATTCTTAAAGCTGATTCTCCTTCAATCTTTCCTTTCCATGTCCTCTTTTGTCCAAGCTGACAGTGGTTTTGTTCATACAGCTCTCTCAAAAACTTTGTTGGTTTAGCATGCAGGAAGCAGGGGTCCAAGCCATCAGACAGTAAGACTTTCCAAAAGTCTTTCCTAGATAACTGCATCTTCAATTCTGAGTTATAAGTTCCAAGTTTAGTAAAGTCTTCAAATAGGGCATTTTCATCTGGGAATTTGATTTCCAGAAACTTGGAAGTTCCAGAATCAGTTTCTGTTTTCTTTGTGCCCAAAAGTTCAGTCCTTAGTGTATTTTGCTCATCTAGTATTTTGCTATAAGCTGCAAGGAGAAGCCAAACCACTTTCTCCAAGTTTACCTTGGAAAGTTCCTCAGCTAAATGCTCAGATTTGCCATTTTCAAATTCTGTCTTCCATATAACACCAGGAGTTAATCTTGCTAAGTTCTCTGCAACTTTAAAACATGGATCACCTTTCCTCCAGTTTCCAATAATAGTTTCATCATTTACTTCTAAGGCATCATAGAAAGTCTCTTTAGCACCCATATTACTATCAACATTTTCTTCAAAGTGATCTTGGCCTTTTCCATCAAGCATTTCACAATTTCTCCCAAAAATACCCCTTACCCATTTATAAAACCATTCCAACATTTTGGTATATGCAAAAGCACTTCCCCACTTCTCGGTACCAAATTCTGTATTAGTCAGCCAAAAGCGGTGCTAATGTGAAATACCAAAAATGGGTTGGTCTTTACAAAGGGTATTTATTTGGGGTAGAAGTCCACAGATACCAGGCCATAAAGCGTTAAGTTTTTTCTCACCAAAGTTCATTCCCATGTGTTGGAGCAGGACAGCTGCCGACGTTTGCCAGGGTTCAGGCTTCTTGTGTTCCTCTCTTCCTGGGGCTGTGTTTTTCCCTGGGCTTAGCTCTTCTGGTTCCTCCACAAGGTCAGCTGTACACTATCAGGTGAACGGCTCACTTCTCTTTACCTGGGGCCTTTTCTCCAACATCAAAACGCTTCTCAAAAATGGCTTCAACTCTGTTCTTGCTATGCCTTTTATATTTGATTCCTCACCCATCAAGGGGTGGGGCTCAACACCCTACTCATGTGGCCCAGTCAATGCCCTAATCATAACTTAATCATGCCCAGCTTAACAGATCAGTTTACAAGCATGATCCAATTATATTTTTGGAATTCATAATTACATTAAATTGGCCAAAGGCTACAACATTCTTGTTTGTTCCTGACCTTAGAGGAAGATTTCATTCTTTCATCATTGAGTACAATATTAGCTGTGAGGTTTCCATACATGCCCTTTATCATGTTA
>JAQZBX010096662.1:0-11776 GCA_029593785.1 Cabassous unicinctus
AAATGAGTTTATATGACTAAGAGGCTTCAAAGTGTGTCAGAAGGTCATCCCAGTGGTAACACTTATGTACATCTCAGCAAGATCTCATAGACTGCCAAAGTGGATACTACCTCAAATAGTGGGGCTCCTGAGGGCTCTGGAGCCACCCAGGTCCTATGGTCAGGACAGATAGCTCCAGAGATTGGTGCTTTGCCTTTTTGTGGTTTGTGCTCCTGAGAGTGACAGAGCTGGACTCAGTTAAGGCTTCCCTGCATATGGCTTATATGACCCTTTTATTTAAACCTATACCTGATGCTGGAGCTTGTTGGTGTACATCCAAGAGACTGTAATCTTTGGGATGTCCATGTGTCAGCTGGGCACAGAGCCTCAGTGAAGTTGTAACACCTACTCTCCAGTTCATTGGACTCACCCAGGACAACTAAAAAGAGGATGAAGAGTGACAACCACCATACCAAGGAAACAAGAGAGCCTACAATTGCAAGCAAAAGAGTCCCATCCATTGGCTGAATGGGATTGAAGCCTCCTCTCAGTTAGAGGTGGAGTGGACATCATCATCCCAGAATCCTCAGGATTGGGGAATGAAATATGGACTAGAGAGGACTTACTGGTATTCTACTATAGACATATTGTGATTCTAGCAATGGAAGAAATTACAACATTGATGTGGAGGCAGTGGCCACTGGAGACTCTGGAGGGAGGGAGAAGGAAAAAGATTTAGAATACATAGGCTTATTTGGCTCTTGGGAATCGTCCTGAATGACATCGCAATAACAGATATAGGTCATTTTATATCATCCCGTAATATGCAGCACTGTGTGGGAGAGAATGTAAACTATAATGTGAAGTATAGTCCATGCTCAGTGGCAATGACCCAGGATGTGGTTATCAATTGCAATGAAAGTGCCACACTAATGAAGGATGTTGTTTATGTGGGAGGATGTAGGAGGTGTGGGGAGTAGGCCATATGGGAATCCATATATTTTTTGTGTAACATTTATGTAATCTAAATGTCTTTTAAAAAATGGAAAAATATATTATTTTTAATAAAGCAATGATTAAATCTAGAGAGAAAGGCATGTCTTAGAAATAATGATGTGTGTGAATTTTGTCACATTTATGGAATAAAATCTTGAGATAACAGAAGAAATAATAAAATAAAATAGCACCTAAAAGAATCAAATGCCTAGGAATACATTTAAGTAAAGATATAAATAGCTTTTATGCTGAAAGCTACACAATACTGTTAAAGGAAATCAAAGAAGACCTGCATAAATGGAAGACTATTCCCTGTTCATGGATAGGAATACTAAACATCATTAAAATGTCTATCTTGGAAAGTGGATGTGTCTCATGTGATTTGGCTTCTGTCTACCATATGGGAGGTCCTAGGTTCATATCTCAGGGTCTCTTGGTGAAAGTGAGCTGGCCAGCATGGTGAGTTGGCACATGCAGTGAGCTGGCCTGCCCAGAGAGCTGGTCAACATGCCATGCTGGCCCATGCAGAGAGCTGGCCCAAGCAGAGAGCTTGCTGGCATAGAGAGCTGGTGCAACAAAAAGAGACAAAGAACAGAGACAATGAGAGGCAAAACAAACCAGGGAGCTGAGGTGGCCAAATTGATTGAGTGCCTCTCTTCCACATTGGACATCCAAGGATTGGTTCCCAGTGCCTCCTATAGAGAAGAGGAGAAGCAGAGAAGATAAGCAGGCAATGAGTGCACACAATGAATGGACAGAGAGGACACAGAGAGCATGACAGCAAGTGTAAAAACAACAAAAGGGGAGGGGATAAATAAAATAAATCTTTAAAAAAAAGATGTATTTCTTAACCAAACTGATTTACAAATTGAATGCAATCCAATAAAAATTATCACAAGATTTTTTACTGAGTTGGAAAAGCTAATTATAAAATTTATTTGGAAAGGCAAGGGGCCTCAAAAAGCCAAAGATATACTGAAAAAGAAAAATGAAATCAGAGGAATCAAACTACTTGAATTTAAAACATACTATAAAACTACAGTGGTCAAAACTGCATGGTATTGGCACAAGGATGACATACTGACCAATGGAGCATAACAAAGAGTTCTGATATACATCCTCATATATATAGTCCATTGATATTTGGCAAGACCACCAAGCCCATTCTACTGGGAAAGAATGGCCTCTTCAAAAATGGTGCTTGGAGAATTGTGTATTCATATCCAAAAGAAAGAGAGAGGAACACCATCGCAAACCTTATACAAAAATTAACTCAAGATGGATCAAAGACTTAAATATAAGAGCCAAGACCATAAAGATCTTGGAAGATAATGTAGGGAAGCATCTATAAGATCTTGTTGTAGGACATGGTTTCATGAATTTTATACCCAAAACATGAGCAGTGAAAGAAAAATAGATAAATGGGACCTCCTTAAAATTAAAAACTTTTGCACCTCAGAGGAGTTTGACAAGAAAGTGAAAAGGCAGCCGACTCAATAGGAGAAAATTTTGGTAACCTTCTATCTGATAGGGGCCTAATATCCAGCATATATAAAGAAATCCCAAATCTTCAAAAATAGAAAGACAACCCATTCAAAAAATGGTCAAGTGATTTGAATAGACACTTCTCCAAAGAAGAAATACAAATGGCTGAAAAGCACATGAAAAGATTTTCACATTACTAGCTATTAGAGAAATGCAAATGAAAAGTACAATAAGATATCATCTTTAACCCAATAGAATTGTTCTGCATGATCTTGCAATAATGGATACAGGTCATTTTAAATTTTATCAAAATTTATAAAAGTGTACAGTCCAAAATAAATAATAATGCAAATCATTGACCATGCTTAATAGCAATGCTTCAATATTTGTACATCAATTGTAACAAATGTACTATCCACATGTAAAATGTTATTAATAAGGGATAGGGGAAAATGGGAAAGATGTTGTGTATATGGGCATCCCTTATATTCTGTACATGACTTTTCTGTAACCTAAAGCTTCTTTGAAGATAAAATTAAAAAAAAAAATAAGACACTAGAAGAATATACAGAACAAAATGTTACATACAAGACAACAGATCTTACAATGATGAAAGATACAATGCCAAAAATAATTTTTATTGCAAGTTTTTAGAATTTTTTGTATTTTATTTATTTTTAAAATTATCATTATTTAATTTTCTTATTAATTTTATTTGATTATTTTGTTGGTTCCAATTCTGAAGATGTTTTGGATCACAGATGTGTCACAACTGTGGTAGGGGAAGGTCATTGGTGTGGGGTGCCAGTGATGGGGTGCCAGTGATGGGTGCCAGGTCATCCATTGGATGAGGTTCACTTGGAGTATAATGTTAAGGCACATGAACGTATTCAAGTGTTCATGGGTCATTGTCACAATTGGTGGAGATCCACACAATAACCAAAATAATATTGAATTCCCATCCTGGGGAGCTCTGCCACATTCTCTAGTGGGACAGCAAGAATCCCCCAAGTATAGTGTCTTGCGAAGGAGGATGGACAATTGTGACATGTCCTTGATATTGATTATTGTACTTATGAACATTTTCTTTTTGGAATTGAACAGCCTAGTATTATATGTTGCCTAACAGTTACCTCCTTAGAGCCTCCTTGTTACTGAAATGTGGTTTCTTTCTAAGCCAATCCCATTATTATATACATTACCTTTCCACCAACATGGGACTACTGAGGCTGAGCCTCCCTGGCACTGAGGGATTATTACCAAATGTCAACTAGCAATGCACCTGGAAAAAGATCTTGACCAAAAGGAGGAAATGGTAAATACAAATGAGTTTTTATGGGTAAGATATTTCAAAGTGAGTCAGGAGGTTATTCCAGAAGTTATGCATATGCATATCTCAGCAGAATCTCATTGACTATCACACTAAAAATTGCCTCAAATAGTAGGGCTCCTAATGATTCTAGAGACATCCAGACACTATAGGCAGAGCACACATCTCAGGACTTTGGCACCCTACCAATGGGCCCTACTTTGGAATTTATGCTCCCCAGTGAGACCAAAATGGACTCATTTGTGGTTTCCCTACACATGGCTCTTCTGCTCCTTCTATTTGAACCTACAGTTAGTGCTAGAGTTGATAGATGTATGTCCAAGAGACTTAAATCTTTGGGCTTTCCAAGTGGCAGTTGGTCCCTGAATCTCAACAGATTTGCAACACCTACTCTCCTGTTAAGTGTACCCACCCAGAACAACTAACCAGGAGATGATGATGGACAACACCCATCCCAAGCAACAGAGAGTCTACAACTTCAAACAAGATAGTCCCATCCATCTTCTCCATGGGATATAAGCCACATCTCATTTAGGGACATAATGGGCATCACCATCTCAGAATCCTCTGAACTGGGATTGAACGATGGATGAGTATACTTACTAATATTCTACCAGTGACTTATTGTTATTCCAGAAGTGGAAGAACTTTTATCATTGATTTGGAGGCAGTGGTCACCAGAGTTTCTGAGGGGGAGAGAGGGAAAAACAGGTGTGATATGGGGGCATTTTCAATATATTGGAATTGTCCTGAATGACATTGTAATGACAGATATAGGCCATTTTATATTTTGTCATAACTTAGAAAATCATGTGGACAGAGTTTAAACTATAATCCACACTTAGTGGGAATGCTCCAAAATGTGTTCATTAATTGTAATAAATGTACCACATTAATGAAGGATGTTGTTAATGTGGGGAGGTGTGGGAGAGGTAGGGATTGGGGCATATGGGAATCCCCTACATTTTTATGTAATACTTATGTAATCTAAAGCATTTCAATTTTCTTTTAAATTAAAAAAAATTAAAAAATAAAATGTAAAACCTTACTGATAGCTATGTTGATCTACCTATCCTAGATATTAAAGAATTGAAAATATTTAGAAAAAACAAGAGAACACAACATATCAAAACCTATGTGAAACCCCAAAGGCAGTGCTGAGAGAGAAATTTATAGCCCGCAATGCTTACATTAAAAAGAAGAAAGATCTAAAATTAATGATCTAACTTCCCACCTAATAAATAGAAAAAGAATAGCAAATTATTCCCAAACCTAGCCAAAGGGAAAAAAATAGTAAAAATCAGAGCAGAAACAAATGAAATCAAGAACAACACCACCAAAAAACAAAACAAAACAAAACAAAAAACAATAAAGAGAATCAACAAAACCAAAAGTTTTGAGAAGATCAACAAAATCAACAAAAACTTATCTATACTGGCAAAGAAAAAACCAGAGAAATGCAAGTAAACAAAATCAGAAATGAGAGTGTAGACATTACCACTGACCCCACAAAACTGAGAAATCATAAGAGGATACCATAAAGAACTATATGCCAAAAAAAAAAAGCATTTAATGTGGGTGAGATGGACAAATTCCTAGAAACATTCAAACCAACTACACAGACTTCAGAAAAAATAGAAGACCTCAACAAATCAATCAGAAGTGAAGAGATCGAAATAGTCAACAAAAACATTCCAAAGATGAAAAGCGCAGGACCAGTTGGCTTCACAGGTGAATTCTACCAATCATTAAAAGAGTATCTAATACCAATCTTGTTCATACTCTTCCAAAAAATTGAAAAAGGAAAAAAGCTACCATCTCATTCTATGAAGCCAATATCACCCTGTACCAAAATTAGATAAAGATACTACAAAAAATGAAAATTACAGACCAATATCTCTAATGAATATAGATGGAAAAATCCTCAACAAAATACTTGCAAACTGAATCCAAAAGTACATTAAAAGAATTATACACAACGATCAAGTGGGTTTTATCCCAGGTATGCAAGGGCAGCTCAACACAAGAAAATCAATCAGTATAATAAAGTACACTGATAAATTGAAGAAGAAAAATCACCTGATCCTCTTGATTGATGCACAAAAGGTATTTGACAAAATACAGCACCCTTTCTTGATAAAAACTCTCCAAAAGATAGGAATAGAAAGAAGCTTTCTCAATATGGTAAAGTGCATATATGAAAAGACTACAGCTAGCACTGTACTCAACAGTGAAAGAGAAGATAAGGATGCCCACTGTCACCATTGTTAGTCAATATTTTGCTAGACCTTCTAGCTAGTGCAATTAGGCTAGATAAAGAAATAAAAAGCACCCAAATAGGAAAAGAGAAAGTAAAACTTTCACTTTTCATTGATGATATAATACTATATCTGGAAAATACTGAAAAATCCACAAGAAAGTTACTAGAATTAATAGACAAGTTCAGCAAATTGGTGGGATACAAGATTAATATGTATAAATCCAAACAGTTTCTACACATTTCTGATATGAAATCATCAGAAAAAATCAGAAAAAAAATTCCATTTATAATAGCGACTGAGGGAGGAGCAGCAAGATGACATTGGTTTAAAAGGGCACTCACCATCTCTCTCACAACAAATGGCTGAGTTGGGCAAGGTCCTGCCGAGTGAGCTGTTTTGGGAACCCACAGAGCAGTAGGCTTCAGGGCATTGATCTGGATAGAGCTGCACAGGGGATAAATTGCTCACTGGTTTCTTGTTTGCTGTGTTTCCTCTTCCTTAATTTCCCCTTTTCTGTGTATACCAATTTTGTCTACCAACGTTATCTCTTTTCCTTCCTTCATCTTTATGTCTTGACTTTCTGTTGTTATTCTTATACTCTGCCTCTCTTTGTTTAGCCCTCAATTTTTCTCATTTTTATTTCTATCTTGTCTATCCTGTTTTCTTTCTTTTTGTCTTTTCTTTTCTCTTTCCCTCTCTCCTCATCATTCTGGCCTTTTAATTCATTCTAAATATTTTTCTTTATTTGCTTTCCCATTTCATTGTTGGTACTCCACATTTTTTATTTCTATTACTCTACACTGTTTACTTGAGTAAAATATTCATTTTCCAAGGTCTTATATGGTGCCTCTTCTAACTTTTACTATTATTATTACTATTATCCTTTCTCTTTTCTTACCTCTTTTGCTTTCTCTGGACCTAATCTTTTTCCTTCAAGGGAACATAGACAACAGCAAGGAAATAGAATAAGAGGAACAATGTATAATATCAACTGAGACAATAAAATATTTAGGAATAAACTTAACCAAGGACATAAAGTTCCTGTATTCAGAGAACTACAAAACATTGCTAAAGAAAATGAAGAATACTTAAGTAAATGTAAGGATATTCTGTGTTCATGGATTGGAAGAATAAATATAGTTAAGATGTCAATTCTACTCAAAGTGTTTTACAGATTCAATGCAATCCCAATAAAATTCCCAACAGCTTTTCTGCAGAAATGAAAAAGCCAGTAATCAAATTTATATGGAAGGGTAAGGGGCCCTGGATAGCCAAAAATATTTTTAAAAAGAAGAATAAAGTTGGAGGACTCTCAATTCCTGATTTTAAAGCATATTACTTAGCTACAGTGATCAAAACAGCATGGTACTGGCTTAAAGACAGACAGATTGACCAATGAAACTGAACTGAGAACTCAGAAACAGCCTTCACATCTACATTTTTAATGTAATATTTATGTAATCTAAGTATCTTTTAAAAAATGAAAAATTAAAAAAACAGGGGAATCCCATGTACCCCATCACCTCTCCCTCCTGCACTTTCCCATATTAACATATTTCTTTTATGGTACATTTCTCACAATTGATGAAGTTATATTGAAGCATTGTACCAACCAAGGACTATAGAGTATTTTATCATTTACACTTTGCCCCACACAGTTTTATAGTCATAGAACTCTAGCTTCATGAGTATTTACTATCAATGTTGGACAGAATTCTCTATAGAATAGTAAAGTAGGAAGCTAACTTCCTAAATGGAAACTAAGAGAACATTCTTTCTAATGCATATAGAAGCAAAATCCACAACAAAATGTGAATGGAATGTAGAGAAATATTAAATGGATAATATTTCATAAAAAGGAGAATTAATCCATGTATATAATATTGCTTAACTTTTGTAAATGCATTCAATGTATTTCACTACATTAACAGAAATAAAAGAGAAAAACCTATTATCGTCTCAATAGATGTGGAAAAGCACTTGCAAAATCCAGCCCAATCAATGAAAAACCATATTAAGAACCTAAAAATAGACCTCCCTTAATCTCACAAAGAATACCTATAATAAAAACTGTTTCCAACATTATAAGCAATGTCAGGATTTTGAGAACTTTCCACCTGTTATTCTATATGGGAATGACTGCTACCATCAATGTTATTCAATTTGTACTGTGGTGATGCAATTGTATAAGAAATTAAGACGTGCTAAATGGCATATGTAAAAAGGAAGACAAAATTGTAATTATTTCCAAATAAAAAACTGTATTTCTAAAAATTTAAAAATAATATGTAATTTATTAAATTCAATAACTCATTACAAAATGGCCAATAACAAATCAATTGTATCTCCATATTCTGGAAACAAACAAATAGATGAAATTTAAAGAAGATAGCATTTACAACACCAATGAAGCTATCAAATAACAGTCATGAATTGTGTTTAAACCTCTACATTGACAGCTACAAAGTAGTGCTGAAAGAAGTTAAAGAAATCTTAATAAATGCTGGCATATATCATATAGAATATAATTGTTAAATTACATTATCTCTAATTTATTCCATATAATAAATTAAATATAATTCCTCTAAAGATTGTAGGGTTTATTAATGTGAGTAATTCACAAATAAATTCTAAGTTCATAAGCAATGTGCCAAGAAGGGTGAAAACCAACCTGAATTAGAAGAACTAAGTGGGAGGACTTAAATCACCAAGTGTGAAGAACTATTATGGAATCTATTTATTATACAGTATGTTAATGGCACAAGGATAGATGAATTAATCAGTATAACTGGCTAAGGAGTTCAGAAGCATACCCATAATTATGCAGCCTCATTATTTATGAAAAAGCAGACTGCAGTGAAGTGGGTCAAATGATGGCCTTTTAAATGAATGGTAATTTGTGAAGTGGTTACCCATAATGAAAAAAAATTCAAGATTCCAATCTCACACCTTAAACCAACATCAATTCCAAATAGATCAAAGGTATAAAACTTGTGGATTAAAAAAATAAATACACAAATTAATTAAAAATATAGATTTTAGAAATAATATATAAAAAATAATTTGTGATTTAGAATGGTAAGAATTATGTGAACAAGCCAGATTAAACTTTAATTGTAAAATAAAAATTAATAAATGGGTCTATATCAAAATTAAGAATTCCTTTTCTTCATAAGACATCAGTAAGGTGAAAAGTGGTAACCTAGAATGTGGAAGACTAAATAAAATCTCCTACCAAAAAAATGAGCAAATGATAAGTGACCAAATAAAAATTATTTGAAACCTTGGACACATAATTCACAAAAGAGAATATACATGAGGCTGATAAACATAGAAAAGTGTGCTCTACATATCCAGGCTCAGAAAAATGCAAACAAATCCATTATGAGACATTGTCAACACTTACAAGAATGGCTAATGTTTATATGACCTATAACATCAATTGTTGGTTAAGATGTAGAGCAAAAGAAATATGGAACTTGCCAAACAAGCACATTGGATTTTTGGGTCAATTCCAACAAAGACTGAATATATTCTGTTTATAAGCCAGCAATCCCCCCACACCAAAAGTTTACATTCCACAAATTTAGATATGCCTTACCAAAAGATACATACTCATTTTTGTTTGCACTATATTTAACAACAACAACAACAAAAACTACCCAAAATATCACGAAACCTAACACTGACAAATGCATTGTGGCCCATTCACACGATGAAATAAAATACAGGAACCAGGAGAGATTAAATATAATTATGGCAAACAAAAGAGTTGAATAGCACCAACATAGAATTCTGTGATAAGAGAGACAAAAACATGCAACACACATAATTTAATTTATATGAATTATGAAAATGTGAAAATAATATATTCTGATGGAAGTCAGGAAAATTGTTCTCTTTTGATATGATATTGACTAGAGAGACCAGTTACACAAGTGTTCTTGGATTGCAAAAATTCACGAAGCTATTATTTTTAATGAGAACATATTTTAGAAATTTATTAAACTCAATATAATTATAAAATCATCAATCACAAAAGGAAAAAATCAAGGTGATTAAAATTCAAGAGTAAAAAGTAAAATCAGACTTTCACTTGTAAGATTTAGAGATATAGACTAAAAGATCAAGAGGTAGAAATTCCATTATTTAGCCATACAAGAATAATTGATGACTTTATAATTGAAATTTGTCAAAAGATTTAATAAAATTCTTCTCTTTTCTCTCCTCTCTCCTCTCCTTTTCCCTTCCATCTTTTCCACTACTGAAGTGAGTGGGTGGATATAGACACTGAATTGGTATTGTCTTAGTTTTGTAAAGAGAGTCTGACAATAAATTAATAGACAATTTTGGTAAGAGAGTCTGACAATAAATTAATAGACAATTTTAATAGTTTGGATTGTTTTCTTAATCACCAGAAAATATACTTATCTAATTAAATATCTATGCCTTCTCTTCAGTTGTGGGAATTGCAGAAGTCTACACAAAAATTTTAAAATATATATATTTTTTATTAGAGAAGTTGTGAACTTACAAAACAATCATATACATATGTAGAATTCCCATACAACAGTCCTCCACCAACCCAATACATTGTTGCAGAACATTTGCTATAGATTATAAGTAATATCATTAGACTATTACCACTAACTATGGTCTATAGTTTGCATTTGTTATATTTTTCCATACGCCCTTATTATTATCACAGTACATCTTTGGCATTGATGCAAGAATATTACTGTATTGCTGTTAACTATAGTCCATAGGTTACATTCCCATGCTTCTTCACATTCTTACCACCTTGCAATTGTTAAGTGAACCTTACAACAATTATATAAAGAATGAAAGGGTAGCTATATATCAGTTCAATCAAAAGTAATATATTTTTCTTATGTTTTGATGATGTGCAAAAATTTTAACAGGGTATATTTGAAAATTGTTGCTAATATGGTGCTTATGCATTTTAGATGTACCTCAAATTAGGAATGGACATGCTAGAACATTTAGATCATATTTTGCTTACATTTGCTAACATTTAAAAAGAGAAACACATTGAATAGGAGATAACGTTCAAGAGAAGAGATTTCCCAGAAGAAGGTAGAAGGAAATAGTGAGGCAAAGATATTTTCAAATTAAACAGAAAGGAATTAAGAATAGATTCAGGAAGAAAAGAACTAATATAATAAATAGTTTGTTGTGAGAAATTTTCATTACTTCCTGAGACTCAGAATCTTAATTCATAATTTGGTCTACAATGTTGAAAGATACAAATGTTCATTTTGATTCCAGGTATCCATCAATATATTAAATTTATACTTAATGGAGCCCATGATAAAGAGTTAAGGATTAAGTTAATATCTCTTCCAAACATAATTGCACACAAACAACAACAACACATGGAAATGTAAGCACAAATTCACAAACACAGCACACAAGCCTGCCCTCTTTTTAAGTTGAAGAGAAACAACATAGTGGGCCTAAAACTTATTTAATTTATTTAACCAGTTAAGTCATCTCAAAGACTCAAACTATGTTTAAAGTTCAAACCTAATGTTTAAAGCTCTAAAAATTTTGTCTTCATTAGTACGTGCGAGAAGGTGATGATCTTATTACATTTGGGAAGACTATGCTGTCATTATGCGAGCAGGATTTTTTTCACAATTAATCCTTAGGGAAATTAACTTTCCTCCACTTTGTCTCCCTCTAATTGCATTTCTTTTTTTTT
>JAQZBX010096663.1:0-11776 GCA_029593785.1 Cabassous unicinctus
ATTTTCAAGTTCAAATTTAAAATTCATCCTTAAAATCTGACAGGAGAAAATCCAAACCCTAGGGAAATCGGCTTCTCCCACCAGAACCATTCCCTTCTATCTATAGTCCCACTTCTCCTAAAAGCAGAAACTCAGTAAGTACGTCAAGGACGCCTAAACTGTGACTTGTTCTCTAGCACATGCAGTCTTACTGGGAAACACAGCATTAGCTGCATAAAAGTCTAAAGGCAGCCTAGGGAGACTTGGCTAGTGTAGGTGTTTAAAAGAGGAAATAGAAAATGAGGAACAGCTCTAACTAGTTTTTCCTATTTATCTCTAAGGTCATACCAAGGACTGTTACAACTCAGGCTCTGAGACCCTTCACTGAGTTCCTTTCCTACCAGGGAGAGACTGGTGCCAGGGCTGTGGAAAGATGGGGTGGGAGGGAATGTAATAGAGAATGTGATGGTATGCAAAATTCATTCACCAAATATTTACTTAATAGTCACTGTGCAGAGCAGGGTGCTATGGCCAAGGTGGATATAAAGATACATATATGACAAAGATTCTTAGCATTTGGAGACAACCTAGAGTTTAAGAGCAACTGTTTGTTTCCTATTTGAATAGTAAGGGAAATTGGGAAGCAGGGACTAAGTTTACTATTTGTCAAAATACAGAATACAAACTTCTATGCTGTTTTCTCCTTATTTTTCAAGAAATAAGATTCCTCCATGGCCGGTGGGGAAGGAAAGAAAGGAAAAGCAAGTTGAGGAGGGGCAGAAAATTTCTGACTGAAGATATCCCTCAGCACAGCCAAGTTATCACCACTAAATTATTCTCTATTAAAATTCAGATTAGGAAACTTGGGATAGGCATTCTAAGGATCTGGTCTTTATTCTGGGTGACCCTGTAGAGGCGACATTCCAGCTCTCCTATTCAACCTTTTCTATGGAAAAAGTATAAAAGACCCTCATTAAGTGCCCTTTCAGGCAATTACAAAGTATTTCCAGGCACTCAGCTGAAAAGTGTTTATGTAAGCTTAAGTCCTCCTTAGCCCCTCTGAAGATGCACAAAAATCAGCATCCTCTTACAGGGCTGATATCTAGGGTTACCTCCTGAGAGGTTTCAAACTCTCACACAAAAGGACAATCTGCCCAGGACGGTTCTTTTTTTTTTTTTTTAATAGGGAAGGAAAGACATTCTTGCTCAAGACCAATTTACAGCAAAGGAAATATTTCAGAAAAAAATCCTTACGGCAAAACATAAATGGCAAATGGCCATATTATTTTGTTGTGAGGATGAAGCCTAAGAACTAAGAGCTCTTAGAAATCTTAAGGGAGGAAATTACTTTGGATCATTACTTTGTTTTTAGCTGCTTGTCCTTATGCTTATCACAGAGCCCTGGCTAGCCCATGCAGCCATCTGGGGGTGTGCCTGTGAGCTGCCAGTCCTGCTGTAGGAGGATGTTCGGGGTGAGCACTATGGAGACAAGTATACCCCTAGAACCTGCCCTCCTTCCAGGGCCAGGAGGCTACTCCGATTTTATGGTTGCCCAGAGGCTGGGTTCTTTCTGGTACTTCTAGGGACTGTAATGGGGGGAGTGGGGGGAGAGCAAAGCATTTGCTTAGTGCTGAGTGGAAGGCAGTTGGGAAGTATCATTTTTAAATGACACTTATCTGACCACAGTGGGGAAATTAAGCAGGAGAGGGAAGGCCGAGGTGGAAGGAATCACAGCTTTGTTACCCCCATGTTAAAATGTGAGCCTAAGCAAGGAATATCTGTGTTGTGAGAGGCAAACATCCAAGTTCTTTAGGCCTGCAGTAAGGGAAGGACTGGAAGTCAGAGTAGAAGAGCAAGCAGCAATCTTCGAAGGGGAGCTAAAGCCACAATCCCATGAGAAGCAGGAGATAGGAATAGCCTCAGATCAAGCCCCAGCACCTCCTCTATTATCATTCCCTTCAGACAGCTACAGTCTAAAAAAAGGAGACAAGGGGGGTGGGTAGGAGGAGGACTTCACTGGCCTGGTCCCTCAATAGCAGCCCTTCCTCACAAGTCCAGGCCATCAGCTTGGCAGTTTGAGGGTTAAAGTTAGCACTTAAAACTCAACCCCATTAAGCCCAGGCTTGAAGAACAGGGAGCAGCAGGGAAGCCAAAGGAAACTAATTTTGGAGGCTCTCCAAGCTGCCAATCACAAGCATATTTCTAACAGTCCCCGTGTTGTTTGAGTTGGTTGTTTTTCCACAGACTGCACAATGGGGTCTGGTTATTCATTGAAAAAGTCTGCAAGCGCGCCCCGCCCTCCATTCACAACCAATTTGGAATGCTCCATTCAGGCTAGAGGGGGAATCTACAGCTCTGCTAGACGGGCCAGACGTAACAGAGCCCAGCTGTCGCCGCAGGGATGCTTGCTCGCCCAGGGCGCGGTGTTTATGTAAGAAATTCAGACACTGCAGGGCCAGCTTGCCTGCTCTGTACCCTCCCCAGGATTCAACTGGCCAAGACTCTTGCTGAAATCTGCAAGGGTGTGCAAGTCAGCTAAAAGTGAGGTCGGGAATTGCTGTCTGGCAAAAGGGAAAAGGCAGAAGTAAAACTACCCTGTGCTGGTCTGATTAGATTCTGACTGTTACCAGCCAAGAGAAACAGACTTCAGTGGTATTTCTCCTTGCCCCCGGGCAAGCTGGTTTGCATTAGGGGACAGCTCTTTATAGAAGCCAGTCTCGCCTGACTCCGCTTTTCCATTCATTGCCTACAGCTACCTCGGGAGCCACCTGGCTTCCTCCCCAGGGGAGAGGGTCTCTGGGGACACGATTAGGTTCTCGGGCTGCAATGGGGGAGGGGGGCTACCTACCCATTATAAACAGTTTCACAGTACCTTTTCCTGGCTCTAGATCTGGCCTAGCCTGAAGGGTTACAATACCTCCCCCTCCAGGATGCCCATGAGGCATCAAATGGGAAGAGTGTGGAGAGCTGGGGTTAGAGGGTGAAATCTACTCCAAGGACACGGCAAAGTACAAGGCTAAAAACTGGTTTGGTTTATTAGGGATTATTTTTCAAAGCTTCAATAATCACCCTGAGGGAGATCTGATGGAGCCAGTTTGACAACCAGAACTTTATTTCAAAGAAAAGCATACTACTTTTTAAAATCACATCCAGCAGATACATTTCAGCCATATATTTTTTCCATAATTTATCTGGACATTTTCAAATTTCTTGTGTTTATCTCTTTTCACTGTCCACCCCTTTCCCCTGGCCATATCCGTGAACTCAGATGGTACCAATGGAAGCATTAATCTCACGTCTTTCTGACCACAGCATCCCTATTCAGTGCCTTGGCTGTTCTGCAGATCCGTCTCCATCTCCTGGCCACTTAAAGCTAGGTATTATCCTGCTCCCAGGAATCTTGCACGCTGTGCTACAATTTTCCCTTATATACTTCTTTCTTCTAGATAGGAGAGCCTGCTTTATTTGGGATGGAAGACCCTTTATATAAGGCTCTTCTCCCTTTTAACATCTGAGTTGCTAATTTATTGTCATCTACCTGCCAAGCCTAAAGGTGTTACACACAAATACTAGGGGCCCTAAACATGACCCTCCTTTACGCTGAGCCTCTTAGAGGAATGGGACAATGACAGAAACCGACGACCAAAGCCTCTGTTAAATGTGCTTCATGAGTTCACAAAATGAATTTTTTAAAAAGCAACCTAATCCGGTACTGGCATCAGTATGCTTGGCACTTGTCCAAGAGCTGGGAGCTGCAACATGACAAGACTCTGAGCTCCCTGGATTCCAAGTGGAGAAGTATGGAGTGCCAGGGCACAGATGGGGCCCAAGCTGCCTCAAGGGCAGCTGTATGCCTGCAAGGGGGCTGTGTCAGCCTCTGAGGCTGGATGTATTTTACCATTATTAAAACCCAAGAAGAGTGTAGAGAGAAGAGTCTCTCAGTAGGGAGTCACACACCCCACCCCCTCACCAGTAATATTTTTTTCTGGGACTGAAATTGAAACAATGATTCTACTAGATAGTAGAAACCGGCAGATAGTACAAATTCTTGGCTTTATTATTCTACCTACTTCTTAATCTTATAAATTGAAGGACCCTGAAGAGCAAGGGATAAAGAGTAATTTCCTGATGGATGCCAGGATTTTGTTACCTCTGACACCTATGTAAGTGATCTGCCCAGGAGACACAGATGTGTAATTCTCTATCCCAAGTCCCTCTCGCCAAGTACGAAAGGGCTGGAAAGGCTGCTGGGTTTTACTAGAGGACCAAGAGCGAAGAGACACAGAAGTGTAAGAGAAAAATCCATTGTTTTTAATAAGCCTAACAGGTTGAAAGTGAGATAAAAACAGATTTTGTTAAACACACAGCTCTTTCAGATAAATGGGAATGTTAGGACTTAGGTTCTTAAAGAGTCCTGGGTCTAAAGATCCTCGAGACTCTCCAAAGAGGCAGGATTTCAAGCTGTTCAGCCCCTTCTCAGGTAGGTGGTGGGCTGGCTCACAAAGGCTTTGGGAGGATAGTGTAAATCCTGGAGACAACTTCTCCCCTTCATGTTTTCCTCATGCTTTTCTTCAGCATTCTTCTCTTTCTGTTCCCTCATTTCCCCCCCTCTACCTTCGTAACCGCTGGTTCTTAAGAGGATAAACTACTGGTAGTCTTGACTCCCCCAAGCCTCTTGTTTTAAAGTGCCTATTGTTTTCTTTCCTACCTTTCACAACAAAAGGACCTTAGAATGGTTCTTTCACATAGACATGGCCTCAAGACCACACTTTTGCTACACCCCACTTGAGTCCAAAATGATGACCTCTCTCCTAAAGGAAAGTGCTGCTTCTATTATATAAACCTCATAAGTATATAGATAAAAAGAATCCAGATGAATAATCTCAAATTGAAACAGGATTAAGATCAAGGTGTTTTAGGCTCAACGGCTGTCACTGTCTTAACAGTTAATCCTGCTTCCCTGGCCATCTACTGCAATGTATTTATGGAAAGTCAATTCTATCAGTCCATTAGTTGGTCCTTAGGAAATTACGTGTACTTTCTCCAGTCATTCCATTCTTTCTGAAACATAGATCTAAATAGAACACTTCTAGGGAAAAGTGGGGTTATTTGGATTTTAAAACAATTCTCTAAATTGTATTTGGTATGGAGGCCATGATTTTAAAATAAGATTTTATCATGCCCTCTCCCTTGCATAAAATACCTTAGTTACTGAAAATGCTGACATGTAAACATTCACAACATTACAAATGAAACACATGAATGAAAGAAAATCCAAACTGAGACATGCATTTAAAAAACTTTTTTCTATATGCCAAAATCTAATAATACCCTCAAGTACCCAAGCAGTCAATTCAGAAAAATGAATATAACACCACCCCTTTCCTCTACACCCCTCCCCCCATCTAATCACTCCTGAGTTTCAATCTCAGCCATGGCCTGGATTTGTAGTTGATTCTGGGAAAATGCATAGTAAAGATGTATACACATCTATGTGCTGGCCCAGATTCCTCCCTGGTATGATAGCGCTACGTGTTAATACAAATATGTAGATACACATATATTTATATAGCTACATACACATACATGCATATTTATAATGTAGAGTATACACATATACATACACACAGTTTTAGCAATACACACAAATATATCTTCTAGGAAACATGTCAGTATTTATAATTTTTCTGTTTTATAATCTCTCTCTTTCAAACCCTAGATGGAAAAACTCAAAGCACCAAGATATGTGAAAACCTTTTCAGGATCCTAGAGAACTGAGGCTTTGACCAACAGTCTCCCCTAAGGCTAAAGGCTTTCCTGAGGGCTGTCTCTAGGTATTTGAATTCAGAGCCTGGGAGGACCTGTATATTCAGGTCCTCCCAGGCTTTGCAGTTTTGTGAAAGCTTCTTTCACAAAACTTTTTAAAAAAATATCATTTCACTAACTCCTCCCATTTGCTTCAAAATCTCTGTTCTCTCCAGAGATCTGGACCTCATATTCTCCCTTCTGTAAAATGAGGGGATTGGGTAAGACTATCGCTAAAAGGGAATTCCAGCTCAAACAATCTGGGAGCTTCAGAGAGTTACTTTTCAGGAACAAGGGACAAACACCCCCCACACTCCCAACTCTGCAACTTGCAGACACCCTGTGATTTTTAGCTGCATGTTTTATTCCCTTGAATTTGACCTCAAAGTTTTCAGGTGCATAATACTTTACTAATGTCTACATTTTTGAGGCAGAGGTGAACGCTATACAGCTAGAAGTAAGCTGAACATTTCTAATAGGATTTATAAGAATGATGGCTTCATTTATTTAAATCACACTTATGGATGGATGTGTATTGGCAGGGAATACAAATCTGGAAGACTTCAGAATGTAATCTCTAGAAGTTGAGCTATAGCCTTTACAAAAAAGTAGGCCATAATCTTCAAATAACTGCCCTTCCAAAATAAAAACAATTCCCCTCATTACTTAGTATAGGATTTCTCTCTCTCTTTCATGCACACGCACACATACACAAACACATAAAGGAAAATTAATCAAATCATTGTTAACGAGAAAGTTTATTACCAAAACATTTAACAGGAAAACATTTGTTAAAAAAATATTTCTGCTACTGAGATGGCAGAACCAACGAGTTTAGGAAAAAGATTTGCTTTACTGGGTAAACGGAAGTTTGGCTTGAGTGATTCAAACCAACTCATAAAGTTTTGTTAAATTTGAATGTTTTTCCCCATTCCCTGGAGTAATCATGGGTTCTTCCTTAAGACTGGAGTAGAACTGATCCTTAACACAAGGCTATCAAATGTGCTCATAGAGCAGTAGGAGTCTGCTGCCCAGCAGTGGGCTCTGCCAGCTCCTGGACCTCTGCACTGTGGGTCTGAACTACACTCAAATTTAAAAGCAAAAATTAATGGCTCAAGGATATACCACCCCACACTGGTGTTCTTGCCTAACCTCTAAGCAAGTGAGTCTATTTGAATTTATCCTTCTCCAAAGCACCACCTCCAGAAATAAGTCAGAGAGGAGAATTATTAAAAGGCTTTTTTCTAAGCCACTCAACCATTTCTTTATCCTTAAAACACAGGAAAGAGCAACCTTAAGAACTTAAAGCAAAAAGCAAACAAAGTAAAAAAACACATAAAACTTGGGAAGCAGAAATATCTCCCAAAGCACCTCCATTTTAGGTATGGTATTTTAATTAAAGAACTTAGCACATTCTATTTGCTGAGTAGGTATTATTTCTAAGGAGCCAAAACACATTTATTCCTTCACTTTAGCCTATTCCTGCAGATAAATACCTCTTGAAATGTAAATCCTGTTTGCCGACATCTTTCTCTAAAGAATATATCCTTGCTTCAGCACATGAAATCAATTTGAATGCAGCCATCTTGCCTCCCTTTTAACTCTTTAGGTTACAGAGAAACAAACAAAAGTGTCATAAAAGCATTTCAAAGAGTCTCTGCCAAGAAAGCCATCTCCCAAACAGATTGCAGTTTATGCTGCTCCAAGCAAGAACTGGAAAGGCTGCGCCAAATTATCAACACAGAACAAAGTTGGATTACAAATCCCCTGTCTTTCATCTTGCAAAAGGACACACATACATACACACTCAATTTGGGTTGTCTTTATTTAGTCTTTCAGTGGCAATATTCCCAATCACTTGAAAGCAATCAAAGGGCAATAATTAACATGCATTTACTTTTCTGTAGAAAACTTCCATGGCAAGCTGTGACAAAGCTAAGGTAACCATGCATTTGTGGGTGACCGTTTATTCCCTTTTAAAGTTTCATGGCATAGTGCCTTGGTAATGAAGCCTATCATTAAAGAATGTATAGCTGGTACCTCAGTTCTCTCATTTAATGATTTAGAACACCAAGTTTTTATTTAGACACAGAGATACCCTCTCTCCCAGTGACATTTTTACACATACACACACACACACACACACACACACACACACATAGATAAAACAAAGCTGGGAAGAATTTGTTGGGTGCAAAATGAGACTCGAATCCTTGCCTGGCTCAGGTGCTTGCTATTATAAACTATGACTAAGAGACATGAATTTCTCTATGATGCAACTCTCAAGAGAGGCAGCATTTTCTCCAGGCCTCTCTTAAACCTGCTCATTCGCCAGTGACTAATGCTCTCTAGAGCTGCCCTGTGCTGCTCAAATTTCATCAGCCAGCTTTGTCCCTGATAGCTCAGCCTGGACCATAAAAACTCCCAAACCTGCTGAGGATAGCCCTGAAAAATCAGTGCAAAGCTAACCATACCCCTGCCAGCACTGACAGCCATCTTTTGTACTCCTCACAGCATTTTGTTATCTCAAGTAATGAGCACTTAATGACCATTTTAAGAAAAAGTTTTTACTCTTCTTTGAATGATAAAGTACACAACAACTACATGAAAAATAAAAGTAAATCAGGGTCACACTGTGACCACCCTTTGTCAGCTTAGAAGTTAAAATCAACACTATGTTGGGTGAAATAACAATTAACTGGAATATTCCATTAACTATTTTCTGCACCTTTAAAAGAAAGAAAAATGTCAGGTTCAGGATTCACCTCAAGGATTACAAACTGAAGGATTTACAAACCAAACAAAAGGTGCTGTAAGATAATGGCTGATAAACAGACCTCAGTCTAACACCTTATATATAATGTCAATCAATTGGTAATTTTGAGCTTGCAGTCTTGCAATATTCTTAGGAAAAAGAAATTCAGGATGAAATTATGTTCAGTTTAAGTCTAACCTACAACGAAATAAAAGCACTTCAGAAATTATTTCAATAAGGAATGAACTAAAGTTTTCAAGGTTAACGATGAAATATTAAAGCAAACAAACAAACAAAAACCAACCCTAAATGCATTCCACTACCCAAATCTGCTAGTTATAGCTTTCTGAACATGGATGATCCAAGACTAAACAATTTCAGAACAAATGTGCACTACCAAAAAGGAACTTACAGTTATCAGATTGAAAATCTGGGACAAATTGTTCATCATCCGGAACTTGTGCTGGAAAAGAGATTTTTATTTTAGAGCTTTACATTTTATTAAAAAGCAAAGTAAAAAAAAAAAAAAATTTAGTGGAAAAATAGGACAGCCAAGAAACTTGCCTTCAGCTAACCAAGCCTCTTGAAGTTGACTGAGATCCTGAAACAACTCTGGAATCGAAAATAGAAAGAGACAAAATGAGGCACATTCCTCTAGTAGGGAGAAGAGAGAGGCGGAGTCTATATGCTGCTTATACTAGGGGTGATTTGAGGAAGCCACAACCCAAGAGTTTGGGAAAGCTTCACTACCTTCGGAATCATGAGCCAGATCTGTGTCCAAAAACTTCCTCTTTCTGTCAATCACAGGTCGCCCTCTGCATTCCTCTGATCGAGATTTCTGTAAGAGGCCAACAGATGGAGAAGTCTTAAGTATTATAAAGAGGTCCAAAAGAAGTTGTACCATGAAACCAATGAGAAGACTCATATTTGAAGAGGGAGGACAAAACAAACTAAAAGCCACATAAACTTACCCCTGGGACCATAAAAGGGACTTGCTGATCATAAAACCCATCCATGGTGCTTCCAATGTCTCTAATGTCACTTTGAAAGGTTTCAGCATTGAGTTATTTCTGGAAGGAAGGGGTCCTCCTGTAATATGAATTTGGGAGATTTTAACCGAGGGCGGGGAGAAAGAAAAACAAAATAATTTTATACTGCTCTTTCTTTAGGACCTGCAAAATCATTACCTTCTTTTGAAGTAATTAAAGCCCACTCAAGGTGTGAGCTTTACAGACTAACATGGGTCTTGATTATTGGCATTTAAAGTGCCCAATGTACTTATTGATCAAAATCCATTTACCAGACATCCCTTTCTTTTCTTTTGGATCAATTAAGATTAAAGGTTTGCTTCTGCTTGCCCCCCCCCCCCCAGGAACTTATTTTCATTATAAAAGGGTGATTTCAGGATTCTTTCATACAGAAGAACCCCCAGGGTATTTGTAATGTTTGGGGCTTTTTAAAAGAGATAATTAAATTTTTGACAGTACAGTGCCAGGAAGTAGAGAAACTGGGTTTAATTATTCCAAATTGTGGGCAATTAAGAATCTGACATACATAGTGTTTCTAAAAGTATTTTGTAGGTCAATGGTAAAACAGTATGTATGGTTCCAGGAATACATCAGAGACACACTTATCTTCACACACAACTATTTAAAACCTAAACTTCTGTCCAAACACAGGTATAGTGTCTATAATGGTACAACTGTCTCCATGGCAACTTATAGAGATATCTTTGGTATCTCCAACTTCTAAAAGAATAAAACATCTATGAAAAGTAATGGATAAAGGAAACTAGATTCCACAGCACATATTCTAGATGCATCTTTACCACAGGTCTTTAAAAAAAGCATTAAAAGCAAAAGAACCACAGAAAGAAAATGGTTTGTTTCTTAACAGTGAAATCAATTTTCCCAGACATGTCAAACAAAAATTCTTCTCAGCACTGTCAAGTGTTGGAGCTGGGAAGAAGGGTTGCAGTCAAAAGAGAAAGGAGAGAACTTTTTCTAATTTGGGAAGAACAAAGTAACAGTTTCAGGAAGGTACCTCTTCCTGAACACTACAGTTTATTCTCCAAATAAAAACACTGTTAAGTCAACAGAATGGGGGGAAACATTCATTTCACTCACCTTGGCTCTAAGCAATGCAAAACGCTTCAAGGATAATTTCTTTTGTTTAACATGTATACAAATTTTAAATACGGAAGTTTTTCCCAGGGGGCAATTCTATCCAATTGTATTTTTCACACTGTGTGGAACATATGAAATTTTCATAAGTGAGCAGGATACAAGGAAACCCTTCCACGGCCAGTCTCCTCTCGGCACTTTGGCCCAAGTAATCGGATATTTTCAAAGTCAAAGAGAAAGGGAGAGAGAAGCGGAACAGCACACAGTTCATAAAACAGCACACTAATCATAACTTCCTAGAAAAACACTCCCACCAGCCTGCCTGCGATTTTTCCAAACAGCGCTAAAACGTCCAGAATAAAACCTCTCTCTCCAATGTCACCAACCTGTATGCAAAATCTGAGAAACCTCAGCAGTGAGTTGAGGGACATAAACACGACTCCTCTGTAGCCTTCAAAAATCTGTCAGATTAAATCGCGGCCTTAAAAATTCTGTAAATGTCTGTTTGGAATGAGGGGGCAACTGGTAGGAGATTTGGAGGGGGAGATTTTTCAGAGTTTCATGCTGAAATACGTTGCAAAATACTTCAAAACGAAGTGCAAAATTATCTTTAAAAAATAAAAGCAAGAAAGTGCCATAAACGAACCTGAAAGAGGGATCGAGGATTTTTCAAGCAGCCCTCAGAGTACAAGGGCTAGAAAAATTGTGTTCAAAGTATAATTTATTTTTTAAGCCTGAAGAGTAGGCTCAAATTAATCTACGAGTTTAAGCCACTTCCTTTGTGGCCCCCTTCCCGGAGCCCCCCGGAAAACTTTTAATACGGCGGAGCAGGGAGATCCAGGCCCCTCCCCCGCGGCGCGCAGCGGGCCGGGTTTTATGAATGGGAGAGCGAGCAGCGGCCGGCACATCAGGTAGAGGCTGTAACTGGATCCCTCGCGCTGGGCCCCATTCACAAAACAAGACACACTTCCACCCAATTCCCAGCCTTCCCCATTCATGAAAACTCCTTCAGACGCGCCCCCGCCCCCACTTCTCAATGCACGCCCGGCCTCCGACGCAGGCCCCTCACCCCAGCGTTTTAGGAAGAAAGCGCAATGCTTCATTCACAAGAAAA
>JAQZBX010096664.1:0-11779 GCA_029593785.1 Cabassous unicinctus
GAAAGAGAGTGAGAGAGAGCTGTCAGCATGGTGGAGAGAGAGTTCCCCAAGCGTGGAGGTGGAGGAGGTGGGGTTTACTAGGAGGGATTCCTGAAGCCACTGGGGTTTCCCTCTGTCCTGAGAGGCATGGAGACAAAGGTATATGAGAAGTCCCTTCTCCTGGGGGGTAGCAAGGGGAGCCTGAGAAAGGCAGGTCCAGACTGGGGGGGATTTCCACACCAGGTCCCCAAGCCTCTCCCAAGTCTCCCATCAGAAGCTGCCCACAGGGGGCGCTCCTTCCAGCTAGGATACATTTTGGTTCTTGGCGAACCCCAGGGATCCGGGGTGGCGCTGTCCGACGTGCTGAAGAAGGTTGGGTGCTGAGATTAGGAATAAGGACTTGAACAAAAGGCTCAGGCCGGAAGAGCAGCTGAGTCAGAAGGCAGGGCCCGCTTGGGAGGGAGCGATCGGGGAGGGGGCTGGGTTTCCCTCTGGGCCTCTCCTCCCTCCTCCTTCTGTAACCTCGGGAATGCCCTGTGGACTGTCAAGCCACTGAATCAAAGCCAGCAGCAGCCCATCTCCATAGTTTTGTTACGTGAGGAAACATAAAATCTTATTTGTTAAAGTCCCCGAAAGCCACCCTTACAGTTAAATGCATTTCTAATTGATGCAATAAGTAGGGAGAGGAGAAGATTCCCCCAATTCCATTTGAAGCCAACACATTTTCCAAAGGTGGCAAATTCATTTAAATCTCCCAATAATGAATGAGAGTGCCTGATATAATTTACTTTTTTCACCTTTGCCAATTCAATATTAGAGAAATAATGTTTTATCTTTACTTTGCATAGCTGTGATTAAAAACAACATTCCCATCTATATTTATTAACTATAAAGTCTCTGTGAATTCTCTGTTCACAGGGTTTACACAGAGGAACCTTGGAGTCTTCCTTATCAACTTCTCTAAGCTCTTTGTAAATATATTAATCTCATACCTATTATTTATCTTACACAATAATATACTTTTTTTTTTTTTAAGGTGGCACCAGGGATTGAATCTGGGACCTTGTATGTGGGAAGCAGGCACTCAATCGCTGAGCTACACCTGCTCCCCACAATAATATACTTTTGCCAACAAAACATGCATTCCTGAATTCCAAAGTTTAGGTTTTACTAATTTTGAACTTCATGTAAATGGAATCATACAGTATTTTTTTCTGGCTACTTTCACTCAATATTAGCTTTTAAACTTTTTTATTGTAAAGTGTATAACAAGCAGATGAAGTTACAAATCATCAAGTGTGCAAAAGCAAATAGTTCATGAAATAGAACATTGCCAGCTCCAAAATGCATCAACAGTCTATGCTCTCACCATTAGAACATGAAGGTTCCTGTTTCCTCATGGCTTTGCCACACTCAGTATTATCTGCCTTCTTGATTTTCTCATCTGATGGGTGGAACGTGGTATCTACTTACTTTCTGTTTCTTTTTTGTATTTTTCACCCACCAGTGCATCTAAACATGGGCTTGTTTTTCCATTCACGTTTCCATATTCCATATCCTTTGCTTATTTTAAAGTTAGCTTGTTTTTCCTTTTCTCATTTGTGGGAGTTTCTTGTACATCTAGTTATTAATACCTTGTGTGCTTTAGATGAAGTAAATGGTTTCTCCCAGTCTATATCTCAATGAAACTTGTCTGGGTTGTCCTCTATTTAACAGAAAACCTTGATTTTGATGCAGTGAAATATATCATACAAATAAGTTTTTTATTTTTCTGGCAAACAGTATTTCTTGAGCTTTAAGAAATTATTCTCTCATTTATGAATATTGTTCTCTGGAAAAGAAGAGCAATGGAAATTGTCAACAAAAGATAAGTGTCAGCACCAAATTTCTATCTTGTCACATATTTACCACCTGTTTTTATTTATTGTGATATATAACATACATACAGAAAAGAGTAAAGCCATATCGCAGAGTTAACCAAATGGTTAGAAGGCAAAAAAAAAATAGTGTAAACACAGCAAAGACAAAATATAGACCACTGATGACCACACCTTCCCCAGACATCCTTTTTATGTGTCTTTCTGATCAGAACATCCTCTATACTCCCTAAAAAGAAAATAACCACATTCTGAACTTTTACATTAACCAATTCCATGTTTTCTTTATAGTTTTACCATCTATCTATGAATCCCTAAAAATTATAGTTCAGATACACCTATTTTTTAACCTTTTTATGAATGTAATCATGCTATATGTGTCTCCTGGATCTTGCCTCATTTATATTAAGGCCTGGTTTATGGATAATGAATACATACATATTTATATATACATATGTGTACATTTATTATAATGGATTTACATATAATGAACAAATTTTGTATATTTCTACATAATGGACAAGTTTTAAGAGTGTAGCTTGATAAGTTTTGATAAATATATACATGGAGAGAGCCAACATATCAATCAAATGTAGAACATTTCCATCACGGCACAAAGTTCTCTCATGTCCATTTCCATTCAATAGTACCTTCTCTCTGAAGCAACCTTTGTGCTTTTATCACCAGAGTTTGGTTTTGACTGCACTAGAACATCATAAAAATGGAATATTATAGTGTGTCTTCTTTTGTGTCTGGCTTCTTTCTTGAGCGTCCTAGTGCTATTGTATGTACCAGTGGTTTGTTCCATTTTATTGTCAAATCATATTCCATGTATGAATGTACAGTACCACAATTTTTTATCCATTCAGATGTTGATGGAGATTGGGTTGCTTCCAGTGTTTGGCTATTATGAATGAAGTTGCCTTGACCATACTCATACAAGTCTTTTGAGAAATGATATGTATTTTCATTTCTCTTGAGTAAATAACTAAGAAATTGCCGAGTCATAGGGTAGGTATGTTTTTTTTTCTTTAGATGGTATTCTTTTTAATTTTTTTATTCTTTAAAAGCTACTTAGAATACATAAATGTTACACAACAAATACAGGGATTCCCATATGTCTCACTTTCCACACCTCCCACAACCTCCCATATAAACATCCTTCATTAGTGTGGCACATTCATTGCAACTGATAAACACATCCTGGGGCTTTGCCACTGAGCATGGACCATAGTTCACATTGTAGTCTGCACTCTCTCCCACACAGTTCTGCATGTTATGTGATGACATAAAATGGCCTATATCTGTACTTTTTGTCTTTTTTTAGATTTGTAAGAAGGTTTTTTTAAAGTTTATGGAGTTATAATTTGACATAACTGCACACACTTAAAGTTCACAATTTGATAAGATTTGACATATGTATTTTAGGGAAATGAGAACTAGAGAACCAAAGGACATGCCAGTTCATAAATACAGAATAAGCTAAGTTTATTATTGAGCAAAAAATTCAGAATGCAGGTAGCCACAAGTGAATAAAATGCTTTTGGAAATTTCAAGCTCTGCTCATTTGGAATTAAAACTACAGTTGCTATCCATCATCTGACTTTTAGTAAACAGTCAGCAGTTATTACAATAAGCTTACTCTGATGTGTTGTTTCTTAAGATTTTCTAACAGTACCTGCTACCGCTGCCCCTGACAGTCCATCTATTGAAAGCTCATATGCTTAGTCATATTCCTCAGTATCCCTTGGTGTTTTGGGTTGAATTGTGTCCCCCAAAAAGATATGTTCAAGTCCTAACCCCAGGTCCTGTGAATGAGACCTTAACTGAAATAGGGTCATTGGAGATGTTACTAGTTAAGATGAGGCCAAACTGGATTAGGGTAGACCCTGATCCAGTATGACAGGTATTCTTATAGGAAAAGGGAAATTTGGACATACAGATGGACAGACACAGGATAGAACAGCATGTGAAAATGTAGAGACTGAAGTGCTGCAGCTGTAGGGCAAGGAAGGCCAAGATTGCCGGCACACCACCCGAAGCTGGGAGAGGCAAGGAAGGATTCTTGCCTTCAGGTTTCAGAGGGAGCACGGCCCTGTCGACACCTTGATATCAGACTTCCAGCCTCCAGAATGGTGAGAAAATTAATTTCTGTGGGTCTAAAGCCACTTGGTGTGTGGTGCTTTGTTACAGAAGCTCTAGAAAACCAAGACACTCAGTAAGGTCAGATTAAGTTCAGTTTCCCACAGTATACACCTGTGAAAGCATGATCACAGTCAAGGTGGAAAACACACCCATAATTACCAAAGGTTTCTTCTCAGCCTCCTACGCTGGATTATCCTCATCTGCCTGGCCCCTAAGTTTTGTAGCATCCCAGGGTCCAGAGTGCAAATGAACTGTGGGAAACTGAAAGGACCTGTCTCTCCTCTGGCCTTCACTGGACCCATCACTCTAGTTCAGAGACCAGGGCTTTGAAGGACTAAGGTGGAAGGCTGGGAGAGGTGGGGCCTCTGAACTTCAGAGAAGACCCACATAATTCACTTGGCCCTGCCTGGACCTCCCCACGAGTCTACTAAATTTGGGCTAGGGATGGAGGTTTGGAGCCCATTCAATCATCAAGTTTCCCCGAACACTGCCATGGAACCAAATGACACCCAACCCATCCTCACAGAGTGAACCAACTAGAGGTGGGAATGAAGACTCCATAGACAAGGACATTAGGGAAAGATGTCAAGGCTGGTCAACAGCAAAAAAGCACTTCAGAGAAGTTGCACGAGGCAAGGATGAAAAGCAGCCTTTGGCAACGAGTTGTGCATGGTATGCGCAGGAAGTGTTATTGGAAGAAGCTTGACTTTGGGGACTGAGGACTGACGGGACTTCTCATGGCTGACCTTGGCCCCCCGATATTTGAGCTCTGAGACCCCAGCTCATCACTGTGTTTGCAGAGACTCCACTCTTATTCTAGCCCTAGACCCTAACGAAGAGTTTCTCTACAGTCTGGGCAGTTGCCTCAAACAGCAAGTGGCACACCTGGGAGGGGAAGTCAATATTTCCATCCTCCATGGTGGTGGTGGGGTGGCCCTTCACATCTCCCACAGAGCCACAGAAATAGGACTGAGCCCTTTCAACTAGGTCTCCAGGTCTCCAGGACCCAGGCATAAATTACTTCTTCCTTAACGGCCTGGCTAGTAACCCAGGTGTTATGCCCAACACTTATTTTCTCTTGTTGTCACATCAACTCTGAAGAAGGTCACTGATAGGTGAAGTTGGTGCCATGATCCTGCACAGCTGCAAGATAAGGCTAAACTTCAAGAAGTGAGATGTACAAGATCAAGGGAGGAAATGGTGGCCCATTTCTAGGAAAAAGTGGGGAACTTTTCCACTTATGGGCTCCAGGTACAGTGCGGGTCAGATTCCCCTGAAAGCCAGACTCCAGAGTCTGCAGGACTTTTATGTCAGTGTCTGGGCAGGAGGGAAGAAGACCCAGGCCTAGAGGGGCCCTAAGGTGTGATCTTGGGTGTGGCTTCTGCATCAGTCTCTGAGCTGGCCCCTCTCCTTTCAAACCAAGGGCTCTATTTGCTTGCTTCCTTCCTCACACACTCAACCTCCAAATGAGCAACAGGGGTTGACTTTTAGTGATCCTCTCCTTGGACCCCTACACTTCTTGTCACATTCAGAGACAATGTCTTCTTTTTGTAACCCCTCTGCCCTGGCCCATTCACCACTACCCACTGAGTTCTTTTTTGGATCTGACTAGGTTTCTCCCCCAAACCACTCCTTCTGCTGGAATTCCAACCCACTGCCAGGGGAGTTACAGCTGAGTCTCTGTCTCCAGCTTAAAGAACCACAGGAGGACAGTCCTTTCCTTCTCTATCACCACTAAGACCCTGGCTCCTGGCCTTATGAATCTTCCCTCCTAAGAAACTTAGAGTTAGGGACTCTCTCCACATGAGTTCCCTCGGGCCTGTCACACAAGACAGGAGCTGGAGTAATAGTAGTAGATCCTAGAAACTGTTAACTGAGTGCTTCAACTCCTCCAGAACTGAGGATGAGGTCCCAGCCCCAAATTTGAGTATATTTTGGGGTTTCCTTATCACAGTGTGGGTTCAGTAGGAACTGAGGCTTGTGGGTGGGACCCAGCTACTCGCTGTGCTTCCCACAGATGAACCCACCTTTAGTCAGGGCTAATGAGGAAGCTACCTTGATCTCAGCATTACTGACCCATCTTGGACCCCTCTCAGTTTGGCATTCCGACTCTCCCTTCTCCTTTCTGGGGAAACCCAGCCCAACAGATCAGCAGCACTCTTCCTCTGGAGGTGGGACACAGTCACTGATATTACCCTCTAGACAGGAAGAGACCAATGAAGCACAGAGACATATATACTTCCAAGGCTTAGCACATAACTCTGCATGAGGTCACATTCCCAGATACATCCTTAGATCTGTCCATGCTCCTAAACACTTGTATGGGTCCCTCATCATTTGTGAAGTGTCCTGGGACTAGGTTTGTTTGCATCCACCTCCAGACTTTCAATGGACTAAAATCTCACACCTAAGTTCCACCCCTAGAGGAACCCAAGCAGTCTCACAGATACAGGGTCCAACTCAAATTCATCAAGCAGTTATTTTCCCATGCGCAATTCTCAGGACTTAATATACATTTGGCATTCTCATACCAAATGGAGATAGGTACTATTATAATCTTCTTTTCATAGATGAGAAAAGCAGGCTAGGCAAGTTAAATAACTTGTCCAACTAATGCAGAGAATAGAGAGTGAAGCCAGGAATCAAATCCAGGCACTGGCACCTGAGCCCATCCACTTAAAGATGATGCTTCTTAGAGGTATTTATAAAAACAGCCTTTTTTATTGATAGAAAAAAAAAAGTGGGGGAAAGAGAGAATAATCATTGATGTGGAAATGGGTGAATAAATTGTGGCATGGCCACCCCATGGAATATCATACAGCATTCAAGAGATACTGCAGAGTTAAAAAAATAAATAAATAAAAAAGTGGCACACTCATGTAAATGATATGGTCCTATTTTTATAAAACAAAGAGTTCTTATATAGGTATATAATTATGATCATAGTAATATATGCTCATATATTTGCAAACTTCTGCAAAGGGCCAGATAGTAAATATTTTTGGTTTGCAGGCTATGTGGTCTCTGCCACAGGTACTAACTTCTGCCACTGTAGTACCAAAGTAGCCACATATAATACCGAAACAAATAAACACGGTTATGTCCCAATAAAACTTTATTTTAAAAAACAGGTGGTGAGCCAGATTTGGCCTATAAGCCACAGTTTGCCAACTCCTGGTATATATTATTAGAAACCAGTATAAAAATAGGAAACCATCCCTACAAAATGGTTAGCACTGGCTATCTAGGGAGAGAACAGTCAGAGACAGTGGAGATAGAAAGAAAAGGGGAGGGGAGATGAGCAAATCCTGAAAAAAAAGAAAAACTACAACGTGAAAACTGGTATATATAACAGAATCATATTTATGCATTTACCTGAAAGTGTACATTCATGTGTCTATGTACATAATGAAATCACTAATTATTGTCTGTGCAATAATCAAGATAGAAATACTCAAGAGGACACATGTTGGTTAAGCACAGTACATTAGATTCTTTTTTAAAATCTTATATAAATATTATACATATTTATCTTATTTCATTACTTGACATTTAAAATTTTTAATATTCCAGAATTATCATTAATATAATTTTCTACAAACTTTCCTATAAATAATCTGAAAACAATCTGTCTTGTAATACTTTCTTTAGAAAGGTTTTTCCCAATGCATTTGTCAGGGTTTCTTCCCCGGGTGAATTCTATAAACTTTAATAAGGCTAGTACAAATATGGACAATTCCCTTCATTGCTGAACTCTTAAAAGTTCTTTTCTAAGCAATTTCCTCAGGTACATAATGTGTGACTTTGTGATTTGTTTACACATGAAATGTATTCCTAGTATTCTGCAGCATGAATTCTATAATGTACAATTAAATCTTATTGTCATGAAAAAATTGTCTCATTTTCATGAAACACAGAGAGTTTATCTTATGTATGAATACTTTGATGCATACTGAGAATTATTTCTGTGCTAAGCTTTTCTCAGATTCACTACATTTGTAAGATTTATCATCAGTATGAGTTGTCTGGAGTTTCCTGAAATTTGGCCTGTTGGTGAAGGCCTTTCTGCACTCAGAACATGTATAGAGTCTCTCAAAATGTGAATTCACTGATGAATGTTGAGTTGTGGTTTCTTATTGAAGGATTTCCCATAGTCAAAGCAGTCATAAGGCTTCTCTCTAGTATAATGTATAATCAACTCTTACTTCTGGATGAAGGCCTTCCTATATTAAATACAGATATAGGTCTCTCTCCAGTATGAGTTATTTTATGTCTATTGAAATTTGACCTGTTGGCGAAGGCTTTCCCACATTTACTGCATACATAGGGCTTCTCTCCTGTGTGAATTCGCTGATGCTCTCTGAGTTGTGACTTAGAAGTGAAGGCTTTCCCACAGTCACTGCATTTGAATGGCTTCTCTCCACTGTGAATTCTCTGATGCATGCTGAGTATTGATTTCTGGTTGAAGGCTTTTCCACATTCACTGCATTCATAGTGTCTTTCTCCAGTATGAATTTTCTGATGTATATTGAGGTGTGACTTTTGATTGAAGGCTTTTCCACAGTCACTACATTCATAAGGCTTCTCCCCTGTGTGAATTCGATGATGCATACTGAGTTGTGACTTGGAAATGAAGGATTTCCCACAGTTGCTGCACTGATAAGGTTTCTCTCCAGTGTGAATTCTTTGATGTACAATCAAGTGTGCCTTCTGGATGAAGGCATGCCCACATTCAATACACACATAAGACTTCTCTCCTGAATGGATTTTCTGGTGCAGGCTGAGCGTTGACTTCTGGATGAAGGCTTTCCCACATTCTATACATGCATACTGTCTCTCTCCAGTATGAATTTTCTGATGTATATTGAGGTCCGAGTTCTGGGAGAAGCCTTTCCCACATTCTCTGCATTTATAAAGTTTTTCTGTAGTATGAGTTCTCTTATGCCTGAGGAGAGATAACATCTGGACAAAGGCTTTTCCACATTCATGGCATTTATAAAGCTTCTTTCTAGTGTGAGTTTTCTTGTGTGTAATAAAGTCTGACCTCTGATTGAAGACTTTCCCACATTCAGTACATACATAAGGAACTTCACCTGTTTGAACTGTCATATATATACTGAGTTGTGGCTTTGAAGTAAAGGTTTTTCCACATTTGCTGCAGTCGTTGAGGTTTTCTACGCTATGAATTCTCTGCTGGGTGAGGAAGGGTGACTTCTGGGTAAAGACCTTCCCACATTTGGTACATTTAGCAGGCTTCTCCCCAGTATGAATCTGATGCTGTGTAAGTACCTGTTTATGGCTGAGGATTTTTCTACATTGAATACCTTCACAAAAGTTCTCTCCTGCACAAATATTCCTGCAAGTAGCGCTGGAAGAGCTGTGGGTGAAAAGTTGACCAGATCCAGTAACCTTATCAAGATGTTTTGTGGCATTGTTTTTATTTTGACTATTTACTTCTAGGTTATGAGTCAAATGTTTTGCAAATAAGCCACATTTATGAGGTCTTTTTTGTGAAGAATTAAGGCAGCACCTCACATAAAGGACTCTCCTGGTGTCCTCATCTTCACAATCCCTCTCTGTATTCAATGTTTTCTTGCTGTGGAAAGCACCATCATGTGAAGATTGATTTTGATTTTCTTGATCTCTCTTACTCTTGTCAGCATCCTGCCACAGTTCTTCTAAAAAGGAACACCATGAACCATCTCTTAGGACTTCACCCACCATATCGTTATGAAGTGAAGCTTTGTTTAAAATTTCCTGTTGTGGGGTTTCAAGCCCAAACTCTCCTTCTAAAAAGGAAAAAGGGAAGACAAAATAGACAATATGAACAGCTAATAGAAGATAGAGGAGAAATTGTATGGAGATTGAGCTGATTGAGATTGAATACAGGGAAATGACTGAGTCATGTAATAAAGAGGGTGATGGTGGTAACAACGAGAAGAAAGTCACACAGCCCTTAGTAAATGCCAAGTACTTATCTATAGCACTTAGGATGTGCAGGCAATGTTCTATGCTTTGCACACACAATCATTTAACCCTCACAACTATCCCATCAGGTGGCTTCAATTATGTCTCCTTTACAGATGAAGAAAATGAAGCACAGAATAATTAGTTAAGTTATTGGCCAAGATCAATCCACTAATCCATGGGGAAGATAAGATTTGAACAAAAGCAACCTGGCTCCACTTCATAAGTGGTCTAGATACCAAACTTAGTGGGAAGACTAGAAGCTAAAACATACAAGAATGTTACAGGGCAACATCTGTGGATAGCCAAGGCTTGAAGGAGGTGGCTCAGAGTATGTCTTCATTAGCTTTCAGTTCTAAATCCTCACCAATCTTTCTGCTTCCTCTTACTTGTTAGAAACAATGCCAAATTCATCAGCCCTACCTGTCCTTTGGAAAACTATTAAAGCTTCACCTATCACGAGATGGCCAAGTAGTAAAAGAATGCCTATGCCCCATCTCTCCAATTCTCTATGAAGCTGTATTTTTTCACCCTTGAATCTAAGAATATATGTATATGCCAAGAAAGGTGTACTGGTAGACTGGACAAGCAAATGCCCCAGTATCTGCTTTACCCTTCTTCCATAGAAGTATAATTGTTGCCAGCCACATAACCATTGCATTTCCTTTGCAATGAAATGTGACTGTGAGACAGATTTTACTGATGGAATGTGCATACAAACTGTGCATCACTTCTGGGCCAAGGTGGTAGGATGGCAGGCACAGCTTCTCAATACCCTTCTCCTTTTTTTCTGCTTAGTAGAACCTAGCTTTGTAAGCAATCCAGAGTCAATCATGCAGTTCAACAAAATCACTGGGAGGGTGGAGCAATGATTGGGAAATACTTAAGACACTTGAATGAGTACAAGAAGCAAGACTCCCTGACAAACTGTTTGTAGAACTGTTTTACTGGAGAGAAATTATTCGAGAATATTTGAGCTGCAGGATCTTGATTTTTTTATTAGAGCTTTCAGCTTTACACTATATAATATATCATTTTTGGCTAAGTACTGGAGTCAATGATGATCCAGTTTACTAGTACAGCACATAAACATCAGATTCTCAATAAAAATGATAGACTGAGACTGACTACATTAGACCGTTGTTTCATTTTACCAGAGATTTAACATTGAGCAGGATATGACTCACATCTAGGTTCTTTTCTTTTACAGTCAGTTTGATAAACTGTATTCCAGACCCTTTTCCTGTCCAAAGACCTCATGTCTTTCACTCTTCAATATAGAACTTTATATATGGTTCATAACCCTGATTTTCATTTACCTTAGGGATCATACACACAGGACAGATTTGGAACATTTTCAATGTTTCATTCCATTTAGCTTATAAAACTCTTGCTGAACCTAATAATATAACTGTGATCAATATTCAATGTAGGAAGCAGGTGTGGCTCACTGGATAGAGCCCCCGTTTACCATATGGGAGGCCCGGGTTCGCTTCCCGAGGCCTCCTTGTGAGGGCACGCCGGCCTGAGCGGTGCGGTGGGCTGATGCAGCAACCTCACGGCAGGAAGCGGGTGTGGCTCAGTGGATAGAGCACCCGTTTACCATATGAGAGGCCCTGGGTTCGATTCCCGGGGCCTCCTTGTGAGGGCAGGCCGGCTCGCGCGGCGCCGTGGGCTGATGCGGCAAGACCTCACAGCAAGGGGGAGATAAGCAGACACAGAGAAGACACGCAGTGAATGGACACAGCAACACAAGTGGCAAGGGGGGGATAAATAAATAAAATAAATAAATCTTTAAAAAAAAAAAAATT